>QVRM01007148.1:0-210000 GCA_003439945.1 Dermanyssus gallinae | reverse complement strand
TTCCTTTTTGCCGTCGGGCGTTCCGGCAAGTTCAACTTGTGACGTGTTGCAGATCTGCCAGCAAAATGATCGTGAGAATGTTGTTGATCATGACGAGTGTCTCAGGAAGAAAAACGGGGTGAGCAGTTTGTTTTCTTAGCATTATTCCGGAATGTAATGCGATTACGTACGACCGCTCCCGTATTTTGCTATTGAGATACAGTATGAAGAAACAATGACGTGTCCAAAAGCGATATGCGCTGGTTTTAGCCGGTAACAGTGTACGGAAAGAGTGTACAAGATAAAATTGGAAAATTATTTATAATTACTACGTAGAGGGATTTTGCGACTTTCCCTGCAAATCTAGATAGATACTGCACGCGTGTTGGCTGGCAGCTAGAGCTTTCTCTTCGGTCATAGAGTCAGTACAAATGTAATTTACAAGTATGGATGCGTATGAATCATAATAGTTGGCAGCTCTTACATTGGCTAAAAATGCTTGAAGTCAAAGTACATCGACATGGGTCGACATGCTCTACGACAGCCACGCTTTACGGAAAACCACTAGTGGATTTCCATGACTGTTCTTGCTCTATTCCTGCACTAGAGTCTCTGTCGCGTTGCTTTCTTTGCAACAGGCACTACCGGAACTATACCGGGTGTGCGTACACAGAAAGGGGCTAACACTATATAAACGTGTATTGGTAGCTTCACTCCCTCGTTCTTTTATATATCTGTATTAACACACACATGCGTACACAATATATAGATATATTTATATATATAAATATATGTAAACACATTACCATTAGTTTATTCAATCATGCACGGTCGGAACATAACATTTGGGACCCTGCGAACGTGTGCACCATTACGGGGGATCCAGTGTAGGGACCAGACATTTCTGGAGGGTGCCCCGAACCGAGCCGTATTGCCCAATTGCACATACAGATATAGACGCTGTCTGAGGAAATACCGTACCAATATATATATATATATATATATATATATATATGTGTCGTATACTTATTGGTGGTATTTTTCAGTTTCCATATCTTCTCAGCTCACACATTTACTTTTACTGGATCTCTGGATCTGAAAATCTCTCTTCGAATTCTCTTGCTGGACTTCTGGAAACGAGAACTCCCCGCTGAGTGTCTGGAATCGAGTCGAAAACACGTCCTTCCAATTTCAATTTTAATTTTGAGAACACGAGGTCGTCTGCGGGTGCTGAATAGGGAGAATAAGAGAGACCGTCCAAACGGCCACACTTATTTGTGCCACGAACTGCTATGGTATACATTCGGTATGCCAAAACGATATCTCTTCTATTAAACAAGATATATATATATATATATATATATATATATATATATATATATATATATATATATATATATATTATGTTTAATAGGAGAACGTTTCGAAATACCAAATTCATGCCATCTTGTTCCGTTGGAATGTTTGCTGCCTTGACTTAGCGCGGGTAGGTCGACTTTTCATTGGCCTACTAGCTCAGTCGGTTAGAGCGTCGTGCTAATAACGCGAAGGTCGCAGGTTCGATCCCTGCGTGGGCCAGTAACATTTTTTCTCAGAAACAAATAAATGCTTATGCTTCATAGGAAATGTCAACTTATTTGACGTTTATTATTTATGTGGAGAATGGCTAAACGAAATAAACAAATATATATATATATATATATATATATATATATATATATGTGTTATTATCAAACATTCCCAGAAATAGAATGTGGGATGAATGATGCTGAATATTATTCAAAAGTCTGTTATAGAAAAAAGACGAACCCTAAAAAACAAAACTAGTTAAACTCTTATTATTGCTTAATCATTTCAATGTTTAAGTATTTGGTAACTAATTTTTAATATTTTCTTAATATCTCGAATACTATCCTGCTATGAAGAAACGTTTTCAGTGAGTTTAGACTTAAATAGGTGTTTCAATATTTAAAAACGTTTCAAAAAATAACACAGTAATTAACTTCCATTCTAAAAAATTGGGAAAGGAAGCCGCGTTATATTATTTACGCATTCAGAATCAAATCGTTGCTATTCGGACGGCGTTATGACGAACTGATCGTCGAACTTTCAACATGCAGGCATTTCTGCTGACACCAAATGAATATTCACCGTACACAGTAGAACTCCATTTGGTAGCCCGTTGAACTAGCGAGCATGCCGTAGACTCTGTTTGAAGGTGCAATAGATAATAACAATGATTTTGGAGTTTTCACACCCAATGTCGGTTTTCCTCGAGGACGGCTGAAATAGAGAGACCGAGCAACTTCGTGGTATGACTCCGTTTTCTGGGGGCGCACTTGCATTATTATTAGTCAGTGCTCATGCATAGTAGTGTTACCTATTTTTCTTCTCTCTCTCGCTCTCTCTCTCTCTCTTTCAGTATTGCTTCCTTTTTATTACCCCTCAGGTGCGTTTCTTTGATTCTCGAAACAGACACACACGCACCTAATTTGATTTACGTCTGGATCATTTTGAAAAGCGCCTTTCAAAATACTTGTTTCCCGGCCAATAATGCCAACTAATAGCAATATTAGCTGCGTTTCTGCGTGTTAAATGTCGCACTTTTGACGTATTGCAAGTATACCTCAGTGTCACTCTAGCTCACCTAAGAACCAGCACTCTAACTCACCGGCACGAGCGACCTTGTAATAAGAATATTTCGTTTCGACGACCGACGAGTTGACAAAGAGCCAGAGACTTTTCTTGTTGCGAATTACCCGACAAGAAACTGCCAAACATTCAATTCTGCGATCAGTTCGTTTAAAGCTCGAGTGCGAAATCCGCACTTTTTCCGCTTGATCAAGTCACAGCTATGTCTTGTTTTTCCTAGTCGAAATCATTCTCTCTCTATCTTTCGCTTTCACACACATAGACACAGTCGCGGGGCGTCTCAAACGCCACCACATACGATGATGGTCTTGCTAATGAGGACAATTCCGATGATAAGGTAGACGTGTAGAACCCACTCCGCTTAATCCGCTGACCTCCTCGACCCGAGGTTTAGTCCATTGGTCGCAGGCAGGCAGGTAGGTTGCTGCTTCGGCTGCTGCTGGGATTGCATGTACATGAGCTTGCTTCGGTCGCAGGAAGACTTGTTGTCCCGGATTAGACACCTACCTGTCTATCCAGCTACCACCAACAACCTGTTTGTTGTAACGCTGTTGCGCACGCTAACGCTGTATGTAGCACGTGACAACATATTCGTCAGAGAATCATCAAGAGTCAGCTAATACTCAACTGCTGTGTCGGTCGTCCATCGGTCGTTGAAGTCGGGTCAAGGTCACCAAAGCGCCAACCCCAACCTATGAATGCTAACCACCGAAGAGATCGAAGCTCAAGACGCTGTATGCTTTCGCGGCGTTAAGCGGAGAGAGCAAATAACACGCCTACTAGGTGCGGTGCGGTATTTTTAGTTATTAGTAACGGTGCCACCGCACCGTTACTAATAACTAACAATTATAAAATTAATAATAGAAATTAGATTTTTTTGCAGAAATTAGATAAACGAATGCTGCTGTGCGCCGCCATGCACAAGCTTAGCAAACGCATTCCCGAACGGACAAAGCGCGAGAAGGTCTGGAAAGTCTACGTACTGATGCTATCGACCCTTCGTGTGCTTCTGAGATTGGGACGCTCAGCGTTCTGCACTTCTGCTACAGTGTTGTAGTGGGTTGCCGCTGACGTTTAAAGCAGGCAAGGTGCACATCTAGCTACGACAGTATTTGGTCATTAGCGCATGCTTAGGAAATATGGGCTGTCGTGTAGTAAACGCAATAGGAAAATAAGAACGCCTTAACTTTAGAAGGGTTAACGTCTAGATGGTATTACGCTGCAAGTAAGCCAACAATAATAAACGAAATCTACTATATAACCTGTTTTTCTTTATCAGGCAACTATCCGTCTAGTGAATTTTGAGTTCATCGGATATATACCGCTCATAGACTGCACAGTGCATCTCGTAATACAGCGTGCGCAACAATGGTGCCTAACAAGTGTGATTAAACAGAACTGCCTGATTAATTATATGTAAATATATTTTTCTAAAAAGATCACTCTTTTGCTTAGACGAAAGAAAATTATGGAATAGTTGTTACAAACACACTGACACTGAAATACCGTAATTTATAACGTAAACCAGTCGTAAAAACCAAGCGCGTGGTAAACGAGAACCCTGCTAACGGTAAACGAACTAACCGCACCAACAAATATCTTTATTTCATATATTTAGCCGATTCTTAATGTGAGTAATGTGCTAATGTGTTATTTTTCTTTATTCAGTTTTCAAACAATCAATGTTATGCTATTTAATTTCAGATATTACTTATAACAATCGGTTCGGTTTTAGATAAATACTTGAATCGAGATTATCCTAATAAATGTATCCCTCATATCTCTTAAATACTGGGAGTTACCATCTTTCGTTCTATCTTAGAAAAAATATATATATATATATATATATATATATATATATATATATTACAAGAGGCGAGGACAATGAGAAACTGTAACAGCAATATTCGTGACGTTTACGTAAGCCTAATTAGCTTAGGTACAATAGGAGGGAGCAGAAAAACATGTGTATTACATACATTTCGACTTCAATTGTTCGTATCGTATCGAAAACACGATATATATGTATATATAAATAAATTAAAAAAAAATTATATATATATATATATATATATATATATATATATATATATATATATATATATAGGTGTTATCCATTATATTCAATTAAGGCTAGCATTAGCGTCGGAGGCTTGCATCGTTGTAAATGGCTCGCGTAAACTACAATAGTAGCTAGTGAGCGTTGCCAGCACATATCCCGAACACCTAATCTGTGTGCTTCCAGTTAGAAGGCCGAGAATAAGTCGATCTGCCTCGACCTCTACGATTCGCACTCGACTGCTGCACGGGCGCACTCGTCCGTCTCCCCTACCTCCAACCCCCCTGAGATGGTCTTCCTCATCAACGCATCAGAAACGCGCCAGTCCGCACCTCACTTCTCCAGCAAAACGACGGCGACATCGATGAGGTGGGTAGCAGGAGCGGCGTCATTTAGGCCGTAACCGAAACTAGGCCCGCGGGCTACTTTCTATCCAGCCTTCGATAGTAATAGAAGCGTACAGTGTTAATGCGACGTAGGTGTCGCATTGTGTGCTGTGGTTGTTGTTGTTTGCAGCAGCAGCAGCTGCGATTGTTGTTGTGGTTGTTGTTCGCAGCAGCTGCGATTGTTGTTGTTGTGGTTGTTGTTGTTGTTCTTGTTATTGTTGTTGTGGTTGTTGTTGTTGCGTTGAGTACATAAAGCAAGCAACTTTTTGTGCACTCTGAACGGCTACTGCCATTCGTCCGCCTCAAACTTAGCCAAGATATTACCGCCAGTACTTTCATTGGCTGGAGGATGCGTATTCTTCTCTAGAAGTGCACGCACGCCAAATGCCACGGGTGAGCCAACTCTCACACGTGAACCGACCCACCAAATGGGTATACACACTATCACAATCATCTACATTTTACTATGCATTTTGAAGTCCCTCAGCCTCTACCTTAGACAACGTAAGGGTGGGGATTTAGCGTATGTGTTTAGCGACAACAAGGCACACTTGTCTTTAGTTTGTGATTGGTCAAATGTTTGCTCTTTTATACTGAATTCAACTAGGCTTTCTCTAGCGAAATCGCGTAGCTACATGTCAATGCTTTATTAGATCCAGCACAACCTACGAAGAAGAGAAACAATCCTGAGACAGGCCCGATTCCGACAGCGGCCAATTCTTTTTTGGAAACGCCCGTCCTTCTCTTAGACGTGTTAGCCGTTTATGGCCGCTACTAGGTGATACGACTGTGACCAAAAACGAACGCTTTGGCTCAACGCCGAAATCAATTAAGCCAATGACACAATCACGAAGCTTCAGCTAATACTAACGCGAACTAAACTTTTTGCCACAAGTATCAAGTAATAACAAGTACTATAGTCACATATACTAATTTGAAAATAACTAACACAAATGCTACCTAATCACATCGACCACTCTCGCGAGGTCGCGAACCATGCTCAGCCGACATATATATATATATATATATATATATATATATATATATATATGACAAAATTACTCGACATTATCAGACCCTTCAGTGGAAAAAATATATACAAATTTGAGCTGAATATAGGTAAACTTATAAAAAATACACATACAAGAAACAGAAGTACTGGAAAACCGAAGCTGGAGCTCCTGCAAAAACAGAACAACAACTCCACAAATAACAACAAACGAGAAACATGCAGTACTGGGAAAGATTGGGATACCGGTTAAGGACTCTGCAAGAGATTCCAAGAGGAAGACGAAGAAGAAGAGACAATCTTGTGAGGTAGATTGCAGAATCGACCACGCAGAAATCTGACTAACCGTTTTTGTGATCAAAGAAGAGCACTGTTGTGTTATCGCATTTCTGTCAAACTAAAGGCACATGTTCTATGAATGTTAATATAAGGACGTTGGCGTTTGATTATTTCTATATAAACTGTTTCCTCCGTTTTGCTAAACACGGGCTATGTCTTCGAAAATTGTCTTCTTTAGATTTTTCCTGGTAATGCCATAGATAACTTCGAGCGTATATAAAATATATTAGACTCCCAAAAGGTCCTTCCTTTTGAAAACACTTCATATCATAGATATTTTCATAGACGTAATTCAAGTCAAAATCTAGATGTTTATACACATACGCGCATACATATAACAGCAGTAGGTCAGAACACGCTTTTGGCAGTGGATACACGGAGAACGCCAAAGAAATTCTTAAGTTGGCCCACAAACCAGGTGCTGTTCGTGTATATATCATGTATGCTCAAAAGCTAAAAAATCTTATAACGGATCGTAAATCACTACGTTTTGCATGTGGATGTTAGATCGTGGGTACGGGAACGTGATTCAAAGTAAATTCCAAGTGTTTTACATTTAACTTCACAGCGCTCGAACGAAATTGGAAATACATATTTGCATGAAAAACAAGACTTTTCGTCTGCCGCTTTGATCATCTACCCACACTCTGACCATCTGGTAAGAAAAGCGTGTTTCGTATGACATTTGATTTTCCAGAAAGATCCTGACATGCTACGCTATTTGGTAGTCGGGCACTAACTACATCCGAGAGCAGCAGAGCTCCGATACTTTTCTCTAATTAAATATTTTTACAGAATTCTAAAGAGCTTTCAATGGCGGTTAAGCAGATATGTGACACAGGTCGTTGCGAGCCAGGCATTTCAATGATTCAGCTACATATATATATATATATATATATCCCATCTAATAGCAGTCGTAAACGGAGCATACTAAGTGGTGGTAACCATGCGCAATATAGCTTGTGTACTTATGACGGGAAGTGTATGCCATTCCATTCCATGAGTTCCTGCCTTATCTCGCTCTTCCCGCAAGATTTTCTGGAAAGGCTCAGTATCTGGTGACACTAATCTAATTCGAACCGTTTTATTGCCTCACAATGCTGATAGGCATTTCAAATGTGATGCTAAAATTTTCACTGGCAGATGCCTCACACACTTCCAAAGTTATAGCTCAGCATTCGGCTTTTAGGCTCTAACAGTCGCACTCAAGCACACAAAGACAGCCTTTAAATATGTCTCACCTCCATGTACACAGAAGCCATGTATGCCCGGCATCTGTCAGCAATGTGCTGCAAAAAGGTCGTTCCTATATACTGAACTATAAGCCCAATTATGGAAACGAGTTAATAAAATCCAGCAATTGGCTACTACAGATGATTTTATCTGCCGCAGTTAATATACGGTCTAAGCCCTAGTCTCATCACCAACCCAACACATTTACGTCAAGGTAGTCGTCAGCAAAGGAGCTGGAGGAAATCACCCACTCTAGCTTGCCGAGATGATTCAACCGGTAGGTTGCGGGGGCCTTTACACAATCAATGAAGACTGCATCTAAATTGCACCCGGGATATGCCAACATCCGCCCAACCTCAGACTGGAGTACGTAGATCGTGCACTAGGTACCTCGACCCTTCTTAAACCGGAATTATGTGTCCTGTGGAAGGGCATTCTCCTTCAATGGGAAGGTACTCTCTCGATGACCACCTTGGCAAAGATCTTCTAATAAGCGTGTTCCGACTCAATACACAAATATATATTTAGATAATTTACATAGTCACCGCTCTTTCACCTGAAAAAGCGTGAGTCTTGCATACCTCTCTAAATATGCGGCATGAAAGTGCAGCCTATTTTAGTCAATAATAATAATAATAATCAAGAATTGACGGTGAATAACGTATGGCTTGGCCATATGATTCCATGGATTAGGTTCGACTAGAAAGTGAAGGCGCCGCAAAATTAGATTACTGCTCGACGAGACTTTGAGTAAACGCGTTATCTTTTATGCGTGTCTTCCATATGCACGGTCTATAAACTAATTTTTCTCCGTCTGCGATGAATTAACGCTGCTTTCTTATGGTTGACTTTGTCATAGTTATTCATGGGCTTATTCTTAATAGTCGTCTTCAGTCGGAAGTGCGAAATAAGTTTTTTCGATACAGATTTGTGATAACCTTTATTTGACTCAATAACGTATCTTCATTTAACTACTACATTCAGCTCTAGCCAAAGGTGGAATGACGAAAGCAGTGCATTTAAAAAGAAGTATGCCTCATTAGCGCGCGCCCACGCTAATAATCCGCAGTTCTAAGTAAATCAAACTTAGAGCTAAATTATGCGTTTTTAACTTTTACACCTAAGTTGGATCTAGTCACCACACTTAATACTTAGTTAAATCGTATTTTTGTAAATCGTAAATTGACGTAACCTAATTACAGTTTAGAGTTTTAATTGTTTCTGCTATATATATTTATATATATATATATATATATATATATATATATATATATATATATATATATATATATATATATATATATATATATATATATATACGTCAATGGTACAAGGTGTTTGTGGGTACCCAAACAAACATAATCTTATTATGCTCTCTACATGCAACCGCTGTAATGATAAAAATAAAAATCGTTAATTTCTTAGTTTGTTTGTTGTCGCAAAGATGACAGCACCAAATGTGTCTAGAAAAGCATGCGACAAGCAAGAATGTTGAGCTTCTCTTGATGCATTAAAAATATATACGAGTAACTAAATATAAAGTATTTTTTGTCTTTTTGATATACATATATATATATATTGACCCGCGCCCGGTTGATTTAAAATACAAGTGTTAGCGTTATTTTTTTAAATAAACTATGAGTTGAATCAATATACGTTTAAGACCCAACAAGGCAAATTTGGGCGCTATGATATCAAGGCAATATATAACAACGGGAACCACGTTGATTCTCAAAATGTTGGGAGCTACTTTCAACATGAAAGCACAGAACCTTCTAAAGAGAAAAAATTAGGCTTAGTCATATGTGGATATGGGTGATCCGGCCTGATATCGTGCGCTCGAAGTTTCTGAACAAGAATGCGTTTCTGGTCGAACTTAGTGCTGACTTTAAGCGAGGAGGACTCGAGGAAGTCAGTGCCGCCGAAAGAACGACACTCAAAAAAGCCATTATAAGCCCCTTATTTTCCCGTCTTCTACCTTTGTAATACAAATTTGATCTAAGAAGCGGATGTACGTACAACGTTTTTGTTCCAATTCTCGAAAAAAATGTAGAGGCAAAGTAGTAAGCCGAGTAAAAGATCTCGATCCACATTTCATTGTTATAGTGCTGAATACAAATTCTAATTTAATTAAACTGTTTTAGAAAAATACCAACTATGTAGTGTGGTCTAGAAACACCGACAACTTTTAGTCGCAACGAGCCGCATCAAAGGCTTGAAGTGCCCACTTCGAGTCTGGCTGGTTTTTCTAACCTGTCGTCTGCATAGCCTAACCTCTCAAACGTAAACGACACCGCTGGCGCGGTCCTGTTTAGAAGCGTTTGCAGTTCGCACGAGATCAAAAGAACAAATGCAGAAGAAACAGTGAGTAAAATAAGGGAGCAGTATTGCTTATGCTTTTGAAAGGTGTTGTGGTTCTCGTGCCGGCATCAGCACCCCACCCTGCCGAAACGTATACCTGTTAGATGACCCCACCAGACGGCGCGGTGTGTACGTATTTTATACGTATTTTTTTTAAGCGCAATTGCGAGCGTGCCTATATGTGCGCGCTACTCGGGCCAGTATCTGCCGTGTAGGAACGATGGATGGCACTTCGTCTTCGAAAGTGCCCTCCCCGCCTCGCCCATGCTAGAAAAGCTGCGGTTTGTCAGCTACCCAGCGGGTGATAGGAGGAGCCGCGACGAATAGGGCGGTGTCTGTTCGCGTTAGACCGTAAAACTGACCGTGCACAAATAAAAACCCACTCATGTACGTAAGCGGGTCATTTCTGCCACCTGGCCTGCTGGCGGCGGGCCATCCTCAGATACGACGGGCCTTTTCAGAATCGTTGGTCGTCGTCGTCCTCGTAGTCGTCAGCTTCTTCCTTTTCAGGGCCCTGTCTTGAGGTCGTCGGATTCAGGAACAGACGGCTCCGGGTTACGACCCGAAACGGTCTGCGCTGCCGCCGAAAGCCCTGAGAAAAAAACCCCCACCCACGACTTGCTCGAAGCGTTCGAGCGTGCGACGAATGATATTGAGATACAACGAATATTAATAATGGTAGGCAGATGGCCTTATATCGAACACATGTAACATGTAATCCAAGCTAGGGGCAGTTTGTTATTCTTGTATCTTTACCAGGTTACTGTAACGAAATAATGACCCACATTCAACGACCCATTCCAACGACTAGCCTCGGCGCGAAATAAGGGGTGGTTAGTCTAACTAATATGCGTCCTTAACAAACTAGGCCATCTTTGCAGCCATCTGCCAAATGTTAGCTGGAAGACAGACAGGATTACTAAATATAAACAGAGATACGTGTTGTATCGATCCTGCATTGCGGACAGCAGCGCTAGGTCTTATTTTATTTCCACTAGTCTAGTTTGGACAACACGTGGGTAGCGAGCTTTCAGCCAGATACGGTGTCGATCTGCGTAGATTCTAAATGCGGCCTAGCTAATAAGCTGTCGAGGTTACGAATCTTACAAGTCTACATCAACCTGATAAGGCTAAAAAAAGAACGATATATATATGATAATGCTTATATAGCAAATATAGGAAATCATCGTGTTTTCATTTGAAAGACAAGACGTGCGCATTCGCCGCCAAAGCGAACGCCCACATGTTAGTAGTCGAATTACTAGGCGATCAACAATACCTCATTTTAGAGGTTCGATTTACCGTGTTCCACCTTCGAGCTTCTCGAAAATAGGTACTAGGTACTGGCTCTGTACTCGAACGGTCGGTGGAACGCTCATAGTATAAGAAGCACATTACTTCATGACGCATGACGGTGGTGGTGGTGGTGGCGACGACGACGACGACGACGGGACGCCAAACGCCGTTATCCTGCGTTAGCGATAACGAGAGCAGCGAGAGCAAGTGAACCAACCACCTCCTACCTAGCAGCTTGTGTTTTCGATCGACGAGCACACATCGCCTGTGGCATTTGACAACCAGCTGTTGCCGTATTTAGCGGATTCTTCAGCTTCAGCTCTCCCTCAACGTAACGCCTCGCTTGCCCCGGCTCGATCCGCGCAGGCCCTAAGATGTGATTTTCTGTTGTTACCGCTGTTACTGCTGCTGCTGCTGTTGCTGCTTTAGTTGCTATATTGGCAACGCTGTCACACACTACTTTTGGGTAGGTGGTGGTGGTGGTGGTGGATGGACAGCCGCCTATGAAGGCAGCTTAATCCACTGAGTTAGCTCAACTGCGAGGGCAACATTTCTGGGCGGGCTACTGCGAGAGTTCTTACACTGTTACTACTACAACTACTACTACTACTACTATAACTACTACAACTACTACAAACTACTAAGAAGAAGATGACGGTTAGCAAGCACTTGGACTTGAATCAACTCACCCCAACGCTGCTCCTGCTACCCCCCCCCCCCCCCGGAGACCGCCTTCGAACCCGCCTGCCTCCATCCTGTTCCCTGTTCCCTCTTCTTCTTCTGCTTATTTCTTTGTTCTTTTCATTTTTTCTCTTTCTCCGTATCCTTCCTTCGTTGTTGTCCTTGCTGTCGAGTTGTGTGGTACAGCATCAACAAGTCGTCGATCTTGAACAATTGCGTTGCGCCAATTCGTTCTGGCACTGGACAGCACAAACGATCAACACTTACATTTACTCACACAGACGCCTACACAGGCGCTCACAGACGCCCGACCACACTCTCATAGCAAAACAAACTTCAACGTATACAAATACACACACCCCACCCACACGCACATACACCCCGCACAGCAGGCTATCATCTACGCCAGTTTTTCTTCTACTTCTTCGTAATAGTAGTCGTAGTAGTAGTAGTAGTAGTAGTGGTAGTGGTGTCAACGGTTGCAACAGCAGGCGCCTTGTCAGCAGACCGAACCCCCCACAGCTAGGGGGTTTGTGTAATATGTTTCCACAAATCACAGCTCATCGCACTCGTCCTTCGTTTACATCAAACCCAACCCCAACCCAACACACCGTTTTTTAACTGCTTAACGGCGCCCAAAGCATCGCAGAACAACTGACCAGCGGTAGGTTGGGACACAACAGCGATCACCACCACCACCTCATGGCAGCCGCCATTACTAAGTCCAAGGCGGAGAGCAGTCGCAATGGAAGTCGACAATAACGACAACAACTACAACAACTTTAGCTATTATATTATGCTGATATATATATATATATATATATATATATATATATGTATATACTCAGCAAACTCTAAAAGTAGATACACATCGATACGCGCACATAAACGCATAATTCAAATGATTTTTAATGCAACATTTTTCTTGTACTTCAAGAGAAGACATTTTAGAATTTTTTAGAAGCCCCCATTAAAAATACTAAAAAAATAAAAGAAATATGGTAGACTAGATGTAACTGCCACCTCCCTTAGAACGAGATATACGAGTGCGCACACAAATCATAACCTAGGTGCAAGTGTTACGCTAGCTGTAATCATTTAACTGTATCGTACTCTCTTAGTTCACTTTAATTGAATTGAATTAGTTCACTTTAACAACTTGTACTCTACAACCCCCGGCTATCGACTTCCACTGAATTTTTATGCATACCTCACGCTATCCCAATCTCAAAAAACTCTTTTTGGAGACTGGCAAGTTCTTCGTTTCGCAACTTACAAATATGCTCATGCTTCGATGCATCGCAGACAAACGATCTCTTATCTTCATTGGCGTAGGCATACCAGGGTCGGTAGACTTGAACATCGACAGCAACACTAGACAGCGCGACCCCTTGCATCGCTGCAAACATGACTATCTAAAATTATATAATATTTTATACTACTACTACTACTAGAATGCTCGGACGTTAGGATTATTCTGTACGTTAGAAAGGAGATAAAATAAGAGAGAGAGAGCTTCTACCGAGGTAACAAGCGGCTAGTAATCAGCATGCTTGTAACAACAACACTTCCCGTATACACCTTTGTCGCGCTTCTGAAAGGAGGAGATTTCGTTGCACTGCTATTATAGCGCCAAGATACTTCATACAACCGTGTCCGTCGGTGGTGATCCGAAGTTCCTTCCCGGTTGGCGGCCTCAGCACGCCCTCCGTGCCTGTGTGTGTGTGGGAGGAGAGGGGGCGCGGGGGACGGGTGGGGTACGCCAGCCACAACAGAACCGACCGCCGGGGGCAGTGTCGTGTAGTCTCTCTCTGTTCATGGCGCGCGCGATTGAGGTCGGCCAGAACTTGAGATCCAGCGGCCAGCCGCCAACCGCCTCAGTCGTTCTTGCTGTCCGTTCGCCTCGCCTGTTGAGGACAAAGAAGGGCCCATTGTCTAGTTCTATTGTGCTTGCGGCCCGAGACATTGTCAGCGCGATAGACTGTGGCCGCAGCAGCGCGGGCAGCCTCGCGCGGCGAAGACCTCGATGCCCGCTGCAGCAGCTCCAGACACTGACCTCATTGAGATTGGGCTGGACTGGCGCGAAGGCGACGACGGCGGCGGCCGCGGCGACTCATCGTCTCTCCAGTCCGACGCCGTCGCCGATAAAACGACATGACCTCTATTCTGAATGCACTTGTTCTTGATTTATACGTCAACTTACTAGAGTAAACTTTTATACTGCAGCATTTACGAGCTGAACGTGCCTTCGAACGTTTTAGGAGAGCGCGTGCCGGCATAGCGGGGCTCTAGCGCGGCGTTCCATTGGCATGTAGGTAGCTGGCGGGCACAACGGTTCGCCAGCAAATCTGCATGAAGAATTCCGCCGTGAAGCCGCCGTCTTGGCGGAACTGCACTTCTTCCCGGCGGTTGGGAAAAATTCGTATTTGTGCACAATATAGGGGATCACACGATCGCCTTAGTTTGTCGTTATTTAATGGGTAGCATAATCGCTCTACGTGGACATACCTCGAAAAATCTGCGACAGTCTTTATCTAGCGCATCAAATTTCTGCTGCGCCAAAGCTTTATCTGCAAGTTGACATGTAGCTGTCTTCGGATAATCGTGCAACTCTGTTACATTGCGATAATTTGTCTTCGTTGCTACGACGCTTCATCATTTATTGAACTGCACTTCGTTCCTGATCCCTTCGGCTTCTTAGTGCGATGCCAGCATAGCCATTATGGCCTGCCCTTTTCTTTTGTATTCTGCATGTTTTGTCTGACACATATATATATATATATATATATATATATATATATATATATATATATATATATATATATCTATCTATCTATCTATCTATATATATATATATATATATATATATCTATCTATATATATATATATATATATATATATATACATACATACGATACCCTCAGTACGACTCGGGTCGCGTGATAAAACGGTTTTCATGACGACCTCAACTGGGTGTGGCTATTATACTCCTCCTGTGCCTCAGTGCTCGCGTTGCTACAGAGCAGTGACTCGTGTTGGCCAGCGTTTTGCGCGCTCTTAGTCCTGTAACGTAAGGCGTCCTTTGCAGCAGCCGCCCATGCGTTGCTAGGTGTGCTTCTGTTTAAAGGTCGTCTTCTTCCAGTCCTCTCTCCTGAGATCATCTCCGTTAAGCCGTCTGCCCATTAAGACCAACTATGCGCAGAGTGATGTCTTATTAACCTACTAGTGTCCCGTGTGTGTCCTATGTGAGTGCGTTTTATTGTTTTCACGACGTGGTGTGGTTTCTTTGCGATAGTTGTTACTAAATGTAGTGTTTTAGATATCGATACCATTTAGTGCCGCTAAATCTAGATAAAGCGCAAACATTTCGGTAAAGACACGGAATAACTTTCTAATTCTCTATCGGCACAGTGACCGCAAGCAGGTGCATTTTGTTAAAAACAAAACAATGAAAAATCCCGTTTCTGATTAGTACTAACACGATTCTGATTATTTCAGTCAGCAACTCGAAGGCTGCATTTTAACAATCGTCGGATGTAAACAAAGGCTGGTTGTAAAAACATACCATTAGTGGAAGTGCAGTGGGATAGGTATGCTTACAGCGAGCAAAAAAGGCTGTGCCAAACAAGACAGCATTTTTGTGGCGAAGTGAGAAGGAGATATCTAAGAAACTTTGCAAAAGGTCAACTTCATCGATACATTTGAATAGCTCGACACCTAACAAGTAACCTGAGTGATAAAAACCCATCTCTGGCACAATTATTTCTTAGGTGAGGACACTTACTTAGAAGTTATGTGTTTTTGGGCGCAAACGAGGATCTGCTTACAGTATGGGTTTTACTGCTTATTACTAACGTTAGTGCTTCCAACATTTCAGGTAGGTAGTACTGCATATTTCTAGGCTTCTTATATATATATATATATATATATATATGTATATATATATATATATTTTAATGGGTAATGGATGACATAATGATGATTTGAGAATGGGTAATGAATAGCAACGTGCGGACCCGATTCGCTAACATTTGTTGCGTCGTCAGATGTACCGAGCAAGATGGCTTAGTGGCAAAGTTTTTGCTTTGCATTCGGGAGGACTGGGTTCCGGCCACTCTTTAATTGGTTTGCATGGTTTCCAATTTAGACAACGTAAATGCCGGAGTGGATTAAAATTAGCCATGACATGAAAAACCGCACACGGGCAATAGCCTTACGGAAAATATTTTTAAAAAAAGCCTGGAGCAGGCTTAATAACTCGCTTTTTGACCAGAGAGGGAGGTCTTTTTTTTATGTGGGAGGCTACGGTACTGTATGATGCACATCCATTGCCGGCAGCAAACGCCAACTAGTGTAGGACTCACAAACCCACTAAACAAGCTTTCCTCTGCACGCCTCCAGACTCGCAATTGTATAGCATTATCCCACAACAGTGAAACGGGACTTCCTTCTCTGCTACCGGACCGGCTTCGTAGCCGCTAGTATCAATGCTCAAAGCCTGCTATTATGAGAAGGTGCTCATCAGGCTGAGGGCTTAGCTGATCGTTTTTAACACCATAAGGGAGCTCAACATAGTCTTTACCTTCGACCACCTCGTCGCGGATTGTATCATCCGGATAACTAAGTAGGATACCGAGCTATTTGCGTATTGTACCGTATTTGCGATGCTGGCGGGCTTCCTGCTGTCGCAGAGAACACGCGTGTTCGTTTGCACTCTTCTTATCCTGAAACTGAGCATGCTCGTTAACACTTTTGTAGTGTAGTATGGCAGCTCTTCATGTCGTGATTCAAGCAATGTCGCGATGTCCGATATTAGTGTCTTTGTTTATCCCCTTCTGTCTGCTGCGGTCCGTCTGCCATGCGGGGCATCGTCCTGGCAGAATTCCAGGGAATCATCATGACAAAAAAAACAGAGCTGGCTTGATTCTTATCAGGTTGCGCAAAACTCGAACCGTCTTTTAGCCACGTGCCTCGGATTGGCTGCACCCGCGAGGCCCGTCGTTCTGCGGAACCGGGTGCATTCTTCACCGGCCCGTTGCAAGACCTTGCCCAGGATGTCTAATATAAACCTGTCCTACCGGAAACCAAATTGAGAATCTGACGGGACGTGTTTGGACAGGATCTCCTCGCTAAGTATGTTGACAGTCAAGTCCTCGGCCAGCTTCTTCACGGTGCCTTGAAAACATATAATCTAGTGAATGCAACCTGCTCTGCCCCCCACACTTGGGTATAAGCCTTTATCTGGGCTCATAGTTCCGCCGCTGTTTCCGTCTGCTGCAGGAGTTTTCTCTTATTAGGTTTTTCTCGTATGGCCTTCTCCTTGGGGTTTCCTCTCTTCGCCTGCGGTCTGCTTGTATAAAGTCCTCCTGGAGACCGGAGCTCTTGCACCCGCACCCAGTACTTGAGCATGGTATTTTGTTCACCCGATACCCGGTTGCCTTGTAAATAGATTTATATAGAGTCCAGGTGTCAATAGTATTTCTAGGCGCTTCCTCCTTTGTCCTGTTATCAATGATGCAGTAGCCAGGTCACTGACATTTGAAGCATGTCTCGAGACCAATTCGATTTTCCGTTTAGGAGCACCTGTCCGCTGTGGTAACGACGTTGCATGGTACTTTCTTTTTGTTATTTTTCGGGCTGACCCTCAGTCAAGATTTGCTGAGACTGCTTTTCGCATTGCTTTATAGACGGATAACCCTATATACAAATGTGCAACGGTGGGGCTCGAACCCGCGCACCTTTGAGTCTCCTCCGGTGGCGAGGCGCAGGCGAATGCACCACGCCACCGGGCTCGAAGTTTCATGGTACCTGTAGCATTTAAAATGTATATATCTTGGGCGAATTAACTGGGAACAGAACGAAGGAAACGACGTAGCAGTCATGACCTGAATTAGAGGAAGAGACACGTACAAGCGATCGGGGTTAGCAAAATCACGCTCACTACCGATGGAAACACAATTTCTTTTTTTCAGAAAGGAAACTGAGTAGCGCCCGTGAGCTCTAAAAAGTCTAATGGGTCTTTGGATGCACGGTGGTTCTTTTGACTCAAGCCTGGAAAAAAATTGTCGTTGATGGCGGCATACCTTGGGGCAACCAATGACCTGCGATTAGCGACATATCCCGGTTCCTTGGCAGTGCAGAGATTTTGTGTGCTACCTATCTATACGGCTTTGCTACATGTGTTTTAAGCGTGAGATCACACAGACCGGTGGCTCTACGTTTCCAGGGCGAAACCAAGGCCGCCCAGTTAGACGTGCCGCTTTCGTCTGTAGCCGCTGAGTAAAGCGTGCTTTTCGTGAGAAAAAACACTAACTCAGTGAGAAAATGGGCCCAAATTTTATCGGGACAGAGGAAGCGGATCTGTGCAGCGACAACATCGTGGCAGAGCCCTTTGACGTTTTAAAAACACAGGTATCTTATTTTGCTCTTTTATGTACTTAAATGACACTTTAGAACTTAGCGAGATACCTAGAACCAGAAAAAAAAACACTATATACGTTGGCAGCTATGATTTATTTTGTATTCGCCAATATAAGATATATTGTAGTTTTTTTTAAATGCTAGTGCCAGTTGTTATTCTACAATAAATTGCATTTAGTAGAGACTTATGTCAAAAACTGTACATTCGTTGACAATTGTAATGCGTTTCCGCCTTTAATATATGCTCAGGTGGCATGCAACTTGTCCCGTTAGTGAAAGTACATATATCTGTGAAAGGGGGGAAGAAAAGGGCATAGGGACAAACTAGTAGAACTTCTGGTGAAGGTGGGAAGGATTATCTTATTGTCGTTTATAGAAAAGCGACGCCTCTGCACGAGGTTTCTCATACGAAACAGGCCTTCCTGCGACAGCATCGTCCTTTTCTACGGCACCTCTTTGCGGCAGCAGGAGCCCCTGTCCTGGTGTGAGCCGAGCCACCCTCAAGGGTGAGTGAGTATATGCTGGGATTTAACCCATAATCGGGAGTTGACCGCATGGGTAGGAGTAATGTGATGGCCCCTACTCGATCCGTGATAGCCGGTTGGGACGGCAACGACAGATAGAAACATAAAAGGGGGACGGAAGAATAAGTGTGCAAAGGAACGTTGAGGCATACTTCCGGAGAGAGGCCTCTTAGGCACCAATCTCCTTTCGACCTTGCCGTGCATTCCCTTCTGGCTAGTCTAGTTTTCTTCTTTCTAGTCGCCGCCATGTTCCGTACGCTGGAAGACCCGATTAAGCGTCTGCTAGCCAGCTTCATTCTCGTACCGTTGTCGTAGCATATGAAAAACAGAAACGGATAAAACCACCGTTGTAACTCATGGTAGCCACGTGGTCTTTTGTATTGCCACCGAGCGGCAGCTGGTTCGCAGCGGATCGGCAAATAGGACGTGCCGGGAAAGTGGAGGCTTTGAGTACAGAGATAGCGGCAAGAAGAGCAAAGTTACCAGCGGACTGGAGCTGATCCTAAGGATATGCGTTTCGTTGCAATGTCTGTATTCGTAGCCCTACCTTTTGCGAAGTGACTCTCAGCGTCTGTCTGTGTGTAAATATATATATATATATATATATATAGTTAAGGGGCTAACCGGGAACGGCAGAATGATGATGTTGGGCAGGACGACACAAGTGGACAATTCTCCCCACAAGCGATTGGGGTAACGGTGCGATGTTGTTGTTCACTGTTCCTTTCCTTCTGTCCGTCGAGACTGAAGGACAGCGGCATGGTGTCGTAAGCACCGTAGTGGCTCTTTATCTCGGCGACAACAGCTACGATAGCACCGCCGAGACTCTGGATGGCGGGCCACGGGTTTGTCTTCGCGGCAGGTGGAGTGAAGTTGAGGAGAATTAAATCGTTGATAGAAAATGCTGTGCGCGAGTCGTTGTCGTCCTCAGCTGTGCTACGTTCCTAATGACGTTCGTGCGTTGACACCGTCAAAGTGAACACAGGCAACGCGGCGCGAGCGAAAAGAGTATCGTGGTATCGTGATTGTACTCAGCGTCCAGCCGGCGTTCTACTGAATGCGGAGAGTGCCTGCATAAAATAAATGTTCAGAGACCAAAAATATCCAGAGGCGTTGTATGGTGACAGACAACGCGCGTATCGCATAGAAGAGAAAAAAACTACCGCAGCGACGATTTTTTGACGACAACGAGTTAGGCTGGGTATCATAATAGGTATATGTCTGCTGTCCACGTGAATATGCTCTCTCATTTGTTGCGTTCCCTATGCCGTTCTTCAGAGCTATCCCGGCCAATTTTTGGCAACTTTTAGACAGAAGAAGACTGGTCTAAGGGCTGCAAATGCTCTGCCACCGGATGATGACCGCAAGCGTACACACAGAAACACTTCCTAGCACTTTGTACACGCGAGCATTTCTTTCGCGGGCACCTTAGCGTGGCCTCACGGCTTAGCTGGCGCTTCCAAAATTTCCAACTGGCTTCTCAAGCGGCGCCTCACCTTCATAGTGCGCTAGCTGAAACTGGCTGTCAACCAACTAACCAGCCAGCTGTGACGACGACGTTTACGGCGAGCGACATCTGGCGTTCAAGAGGCGTGGGGCACGAAGGCAAGGTGAGCGAGGTGAGGTGAGCAAGCTTTGAAGTAGAACCGTGCCGCCGCTCGTTCAGCGTCCTCAGCAGAGACAACAACGACGACGCCTATGACAAAACAAGAATGCCGAGGCCGAGGACAATCGCCTCGGACACCGAGGCATCTTCTCTTAGCGTCGGTCAAACGGAGGAAAAAGTCGAAAACGAAGAAAACTAGAGAAAAGGAGAGAGTTAGAGAGATTTTGATCGCTATTTCATCGCTTTTTCGTTTCTTCGTTTCGAGCCCGGCGAGCTTTTGCCAGTGATGGGTACATACGTATGTGTGTGTGTGTCTCTGCGAGTATGGGGGGTGCTATACGACCAACTGTCTCGGCTGAAGACTCGGGACCGCGGTCCCGAGTCTTCACTTTACGCGCGCGTCTCAAGCCCGTCGTGCAGATGCTGTGCGGCAGACGCTCAAGTCGCTCACGGTTGGTCATCATTATCTTTGTTTCCGGATGAGTGACGACCAACTGGTGCAAAAGAGGAGTTTCCTTGCATCGAATCAAATGGTCATTTAAGTAGTACGAACGAACGCACGGCTTGACAATGATCGGGCGTGAGATATAGCAAAAAAAAAGGAGAGAGACGCAGAGGCAGAGAGCGAAGAAAAGGGAAGAGAGCGACGCAACCGGACTAACATTTAAATAGACAGACGATCAGACAGGGAAAAATCTATCCTTGTATACAAGCGACTGTGAGAAGGATGAGAGTAGGTAAGACAAACGCGAAAGAAGTTGCTTGCGGCGCTGAACGCAGCGGAGCCTAGATACGTTATAAAGGTCTGAAACAACTATATATATATATATATATATATATATATATATATAAAACATGTAAAACAAACGGTAGAAATAAAACACGGTCAACTGACTTCACAAGATGTTTTGATAATTGTCGCCCCATAAATGTATATATATATATATATATATATATATATTTATACAGTACCACTAGAAAGCATTCGCCTATAGGTTGATAAGTGGTATCATGACAGTAGTTGTGGCAACAGTTACAAGGTCAGTTGTTAAGTAGAAAAGCAGGTTGTAACGGGGTATGTCCGTGTTTAAGGTAGGGCTTCGTGGTACTTGTTGGTAATAGTCGTCGCCTCGTTTTTCGCAGATCTACAGTAGCTACGTTACACTGAAGAACTTGTTAAACAGAACCTGTAAATCTACGGTCAAATATCCTATCATTCAACCCGACAAAGAAAGACGCAAATGAAAGCGCTTATAACGCGTAAAACAAGTTCTTCGGCATCAAGCTGTCAGACTTAAAACCCGGCATGATGGTTAAGTAAACACATAAGATGCAGACTGCAGACCTAAATGATTTCTTTGACTAAACTTTACCTTACCTGATGCTGAAGCCATAAAAAAATACTTAGGGTACATGACATGACAATACCAGCGACTTGGCTTTGCTAAATTTACTACGTACCAGAACACACAGGCTGCAGTCTGAGCCAGGATTAGCTCCCATTTGCGTTGCCATTAGCCAAAGACAGTGACCAGCATTATATTTCAATGCAACGATAGTTTCTGTACGCAAGATTAGCTGGCAGAGGCTGTAGGTATAGAAAAAAAAAACGATAATTGTTTATGTTTGTTTATTTAGCACCTACTGATAAATAATATGATTTTATCATAACAAACACATCGTATAATAGCTCACGTCAACCGCACCAGAAGATACTTCGACCGGGACAAGGTATTACAAATTGTACATATACTGTACTACAGGAATACAGCTCTAATATTTTTGAGTTAAGGTGGTGCAATATGGAAGAACACCTCTAGTAAGTGAGGTTAAAATCAAATCCACATCCGCGGATAGCGCCATCATTGCTGATTTTAGGTAGACTAATTCTCGAGTCAATTTTCTCACAGACAACGGCGCGATAAAATGGCAAGCACTGTCAATGCTACAGCAACTGTACTCAAAACCGGGCTGCGTTTTGTTTTTTTGTACAACTTTCGCCAAGGATTACGTCCATAAGAGTATATCAAACACTTTGATCGACTCTTGGGGATCAAGCCCTATACCCGAGGAGTGTATATCAACAGTTTATTTTGTGTTTTTAAAAATACAATTTTCTTGTATGAACGTTTCAAATTATTATACAAGTATCAAAAGTGTTAAAAGCTAACCTCCTGTGCGTCCGCACCTTGCCTGCGCTGAGGAGTGTATATGGATGGTACGACCCATGTCGAACTATACATTTCAATCTCCGCAACAATTCCCGTCATTAAAGACGTCAAAAAACAGCAACAGACAAGGAAACTGTGGTTACTGCTAAAGCTGCGATTGACTGCGATTGAAAACGCAAACATAACATATGCATCGCTAGAAAAGACCTTGGTCTTAGGCGGTAGGTCCCTCCATGAGATCCGGGAGATCGGACACACCAAAAATTCTGCTTGGTGGCTATTTCGTGATTTGACACAGGATGAATATGAGGCGCGGAACGCTCTGACTCGAGAATTTCTGATACAACTCGACAACAGCGGTCTTCTTTGTTTTCGAGACTCGTCACAGGTGATACGACTTGGTACCTTTAATGGCCAATACTCCGAGCCCGCATGCTTCTACCGACGAAAGTGAATCGCCAACGGCCAGCTGGTAAGGTGATGGTCGCCATATTCTTCTTCTTTAAAAGTATAGTTGTGGCAACGGTCGAACCAGCAGACGACGGGACAATGGCAATTGACTGACATAATACAGAACGCCTGCTACGGATTTTCACTCCGCTCACCAGGAAGAGCTCTAATGCCTTAGGCGATAATTCCTTCACCACGATAACGCGACAGCTCACAGAACTAAACAGTTGAACACTGAGGTTTGTTTCGCCGCGCCTGGGATCATGCTGGTGAAGCATTTAGTTTGTTCTCGACTCGACCTTTAAGCGTCGGAAACAAAAATAAATGAAAAGAAGACGTTTTGATTTACGCCAATCGGTGCCTGAATCTATCGGGGTGAAGCTAGTCGTATGGAGCAAAGCTACTTGAAAGCATTCGATACATATATCCACTTCAAGTTCTGATAGGAATTAGTGGAAATGACGTGAAAATCTAAATAGTGATTCTACATCGTAAAACAACATGTACGTATGCTCTATCTTGCAAACTGCAAAATCGTGTCTCATCTGTAAATTCCGTTTGGTATACGTATTTAGTTATATTATATATGTTTATAATACTTACATTATTATATGTTTTATTTTGGAGTGGGAAGCTAGAGTCGAACAGGCCAGACGGGAGGTCGGTGGTTTGGACGTTTTCAATGCCTTGCACCTTTGGTCTGGTCCTGCATGTGACAATCGCCACGTATACACCAGATGTACATAGTGTATGATTATCACTACCTGGCATGTTCAAACGCAACCTTTCACGAGGAGTACGAGTTGTGCATCTGCCGGTTCTGCCTGCAGAGGTGTGCCAAGTACCATGCAGTGGAACGCACAGCGCTGGACCGAATATCGTTGCACTACTTCTCTCGTCGGAAGCGTGAAGAAGATAGAGCTTTATGAAGAAACATTTAGGAATGTATATTAAACTCATTTTTAGTGAAATAAACATAATAAGAAAAAAAAAACAAAAACAAATTCACTTATATTAAACATGCTTCAATAAATTGTGTCAACTCTGAGAGTGATGCATTAATACTACTGCATAATGCATTAAAATACTGCTTTAAAAGTAGATTTCCTAACGACAAATCCCTTTTGATCGAAGAGCCCTCCCAGGATCTCTTTAATTAGCGCCTTTACTAAAAATACTGCGTTGTATCGAATAACAGGAGGTCGATACGCACCCCGAAATTCGTGCACGTTCGGCCCACGATTCATGTCGAGGCCATTCGAATGGCCAGCATGCTACGTAGCGTGTTCATTTCTTCGTTGCGAGCCACATCACAACTATTTCTTCTGTTACAGTAGCGTTTCTCGACGTGCGCGGCGTTATCGGCAAAGGGAAACAACCGAACCCGAGGTTTTGCCCGCCTAGGCTGCGGCTACATATTGAAGCTTGCCCGGCGTGCGTTATGAGAATGACCCTATCTCTCTCACTTTCTTTTTTTCCATCTTTCTTTCTTTCCATCTTTCTTTCGTTACTTTTCCCTCTTCTGCTCTTCTGCCCCTCAATCTCCGGCGAGACTGTTGTCCAAGTCAGCGTGCATGTGTGTGTGCGTTCGTGTACGTGCAGTATGTAGGTGTATATGTATGAGTCGCAGTACAGCAGTCGAGTCGCCGCAGCTAAGTATTTCAGAGCTTCCGTTTGACGTTTAGCAGCCGACGTCAACTACGTGTACGCGGCCGACAGAGGACCGTCTCACCGGCTCACTAGCTGACTGACAGACTGACAGACTACACGTCGATGCGTCAGCAGCGTCCGGTTAGCGTTAGCGTCGAGCTATCGTCGGACGACCAAAGAAACGGAAGAGCGTAATAAAGCTATCAAATTTTCGATACAGGGCCTGCTTTTCCGTTCGGCTACCACCGTCGTTCGGCTACAGCAATGGCTAGCAGCAGCAGGAGGAGGAGGAGGATGATGATGATGATGATGTTGGTCGTGGCGCGCAGAACTGGTTTCATTCGAATCGAACCGACCCATGTCGAGAAAACGAAGACGACGACGACGACGATGACGATGACAACAACAACAGCGAAGCCGCAAGCTAGCATTACGCTATGTGGGCGTAGAGTTTGCTTTGCGACTGCCAATTCCCCCAAACCCCCCGAGGCGGCACCCCTTGCCGTCTGCCCTTCTAGTCTGCCCATCATTCTGTTCATCATTCTTTCTTCGCCTTTCCGATTTCCGCCTTCTCCACTAGGACTACGACTAATACAACAACTTCGGCTAGTCTTGCTGTGGGCGCGATATTGGTAGGAGCGTTGCTGCCGTTTCTGCTGCGCGTTGTGGACCGGCTGTTTCTGCAGCTCTGCGGCTGACGAACTCAATGGTTGGTGGCGTTCCTTATCGCCGACACGTTGGTTGTCGACTGGTCGTGGCCTTCGTCATCGACGGGCGGGGCCTCGCCGATGAATCCGGCCGACGTATTCCGTCGTCCGGTACCGCTGTTCATCTTCTGTACAACGCACGTCCATTGCATCTTTTTCTTGCTCTCTCCCTATAAATGTATATATATATATATATATATATAAGTATATATATATATATATATACTTATATATATATATATATATATATATATATATATATATATATATATATAAGTATATATATATATATATATCTATATATATATATATATATATATATATATAAGTATATATATATATATATGTATATATATATATATTTGCAATGGTCGCCTGGCAGCTTCTCTCCTCTAATTCCTTCCTCCAGCAACTTCCAACCCTTCTGGATATGCGTTTTCCCTCTCTCCTCCCCCTCCCTCCCCTCTTCTCAGCTCCCTCCAGGAGCAGGCTGGTGGGCGGGGGGTATCATTGCTTCTCGCTGTGGAAGTGGGAGAAACTAGAAAAATATATGACGGCCGCTCACTGAACGGCCGCCGCTACCGCGCGCGCCGTCTCGGTGCATGGAGGGGAACAGAGGGCGGCAGAAACCAGTCGATTTCTCTGTCTGAACCACTAGTTTTGTCGCCATTGTCGTCATACACCCCCCCCCCCCCGTGCACCCCACACTTGCTCAATATCCTTTCTATGTCGAGTCGCTGGCCCATCATCGTACGTTCGGCCGTTCGTTTGGTCACCGACCGCCATCCCTTCCCTCCTGTCTATCGCAAGCGGGCTACCCCCACACGGTGGGCACACCGAGTGACGACGGACCGGCCAACGAATACGCTGGGTCTGGGTGAGAGTCCTGAGCTTAAGGACCGACCACGCATCGCCTTGCCTTCGATGCGAGTGGCCTGTAATTTGAGCTAGTTGCGTCCGTCTGCAGCCGTTGGCTAGGCCCCCCTAATCACCGTCAGCTAGACAGACGATCGGTTCAAGATGAGTAACGATTACTGTAGCCGCGCCAGTCAGCCGGACAGCCTGCTGCAGGTTGTGACCTGCAGTGCTAGTGGTTGTACCAGCGCTGGCGGTGTTAGCCAGTTACTGGCTATAGAGACTAGATAGTGCCAGACAGTTGGAGAGTCAAACAAAAGCCATCTATACACATAGCGCAGCAGCAGACGCCTCTGGAAAGTCTGCAGAAGATGGGTTGGCTCATTGTACTAGCAGTCAGCACTGCAGAACGAGCCGTACGACTCGACGATAGTTGGGCAGCAGGACAGAGAGAGAGAGTGAGTGACGTACAGACAGCCGATGTACATCACAGTTGGTACGGGCTGCAGGATTGCGAAACAAGTAACCGTTATAGTAGTAGTAGTAGTAGTAGTAGCAGTAATAGTAGAAGTAGTGAGTAGGCAACTCGAACCCCGTCGACGGCGTCAAATCAGGAAGGAGCAAACGGAGGAGAGATAGGCCATTGACAAACAGTGTAATCGCTCGCAGCCGATCAGATCCGATGGCTGACATGATGGAATATAACAAGGGCTAACCGAAAAGTGTAGATGATGAAAAAGGCTTCGACTGCTTTGCCCGGTGGTGGCAAGCACCCGAGCAGCCGGGTCCGCCTTCCGTCTTTTGCTTCAGCCGAGAAACTGAACAACGAAGCGATATAGCCAGGCGAAGGTCGACACACGGCTCGTCCATATACGAGAAACAAAAATCGTTTAGAAGTGGCGAAATTTCGAGACTCGCTTAAGGAGCTGAACGCGCGTCAAAGCCAAGCGCCGTGAACCGAATAGCAGTATCAGACCAGTAGACCGGGAGACCGGTCTAAGTCGGTGTTTCTGCGCACAGGGTTTTTGTTCGTTTTGTTACGACCCAACAGCTGGGGGGGGGGGGGGGGGCAGGCAGGGCCGGGCTGACAAGGCGAACGTATCGCAATATCATAATATCAATCAGCGGCATGACTCTATGAAAACGATGGACAGCGGAGAGAAACAGAGAAAGAGATAGCCGGGTGCCGACATTGATTATGGCTGTGGTGGTTACGGCGATGAAAAGTGGGGCAAGGACAGTCAGTAGACGTGAGTGCTGGTCTACTGATTCTCCCCCTTTGCAAGACTAGGAAATAGGGCCTATTGAGAGCGACCGTCGTTGCTTTTACCTCCCCATCCCCCCCCCCCCCCCCCGCTTGTTAACCGATCGATGCAACGATCACTATGGGGCGGCGAAGTGTGGGACGGACGGACGGGCTTGTGAGAGTGGGAGGCTTGCTGCCATGCAGAGTGGGAGGCTTGGAGATGGAAGGAGGCGCCACGCAGCAATTTAGCCTATAGCAACTTGTGTAAGAGAAGCGCAGGGTGCTTAGATGTCCGGGCAGCCTAATAGGGCCTTATCGGGCTCTCTCCTCTTCGTCATCGACGGACGCGGAGCCGGAGCGATACTACCCGCTCGATAATCTGCTGTGGCAATTTGGCAAGCCACCGCCAAGAAAAAGCATGACCAGATCAGGGCTGTTCGAGTCCCTCATTTGCTGTCGGTCACACAACCAGGGCAACGAAGGGTGCCGGGATCACTTTATGAGCAAACCTCATCGAGCGCCTTCGCAAGGCGACAACACGTTAAGAGCAGTAATATACACGTATTTTACATTGTAGTACTGGCCATTTTTATCTCTCTCAAACGCTGCGCGATACTGGCAGTGGCAACTTTTATACCATAGCAACGCTTTTAACCCAACTCTCTTATTAAAGAAGAACTAGGTCCAGTTTGCTGATCTGATGAATGTCTTACAATCGCGACCGCATTAGTAAAAGTAGGCTAAATGCCTCCACCAAGTTTGGAGACCGAGCAAGATGGCTTAGTGGCAAAGCCTTTGCCTTGCATTCAAGAGGACTGGGTTCAAGATCCAGACCGGCCACTGTTAAAATTGGTTTGCATGGTTTCCAATTTAGACAAGCTAAATGCCGGAGTGGATTAAAAATTAGCCATGACATGAAAAAACCGTACACGGGCAAATGCCTTACGGGAAATAAAAACAAATTTGAAGTCAGATTTTCGACTCCGAATGATATTGGCTCTATGTCGAGCTGCGCTAAAGTTTTTTCTAGCATCAGCGGAAGCTAAGCACGCTTTGGTCGTCCGTGTACGTAAATAATGTGTTGTCATTTTAATACTGTCAATAAGTTGTTGGCAAAGATAAAACTATGTAGTCTGCTTCTAGTATGCTGCATTGCTGTATGACCGTATCACCTTGTGAGTGATAGTTAAACACAATGATTTTATTTTTGTGGAGTATGCTGTCTATCAACCGCATAAGCTTTTATCTTGCATTAAAGTCATTGCTTAGTGCTTGCAGTTGTTTCCTGCAATTTACTTTGTCAAAAGCAATTTTAAACTCTACAAAGCAAACGCATCCGGAAAAATGCACAGCGATACTCTGATATATTTGCGAGGCATTGTGTTAGAAGACGGTCCGTTAATACGTCTGTTATGAGCTTGAAAATATTATTTGCGAAGCTAAGACCGCGGCACGTGTTTGGAGTCATTTTCCGTTGTAGATCGGACTGAGAAATAAATGCCTTGCGGCAAGCACCAGGAAAGACACCTATACGTCGGATCGTCCTTATTAGTCGTGCAAGAAGTGGCGTCAGCTCGGGGTTATTTTTTATAACATCAATACTAATACAAATTGGTCCTATAAATGCGTTGTTGAGGCATTCATTATTTGTTTCGTGGATGTCATGCATATCTTTGTTAAACTCTACGCCAGTTTTTAACGATGCGTTTAAAATGCTCTACGAAGTCGTTGACTGGTACCTCCGGTTTAGCAGCAACACATTTTCGCGCTAGTAGTATCCGCGACTTTTGCTGGCATACCAGGTCTTTGCTTACCTGCAACCCTAAATAGCAAGGAATGACCCGGATGACGAAACCATGTCTACTCATCATCAAAACTGTTGCATAACAACTTAACGCGTAACCTCCTGCTTCCTGATGTTGGGTTAGGACTCGAAGGCCAACGAGATGCACGTATCGTCACAGATCCTAAGCATTAGACGGGTCTAGAAGTTCCGAACGCGTGTTAGAAAAATGCCGCCAGCCAATTGCCCGTTAGGGCTATGGGCAACCCGCGCGCAATGTTCATTACACTTGAATTGCGCTTAGTCGATAACAAAAGCAACAATAACAGCAAGAACAGCAACAAATGTAACAACACCACGACATAGAACAGATAATAACTCTGTATACGGCCTTGTATATCAAATTCCCGAATATATTTCCCGAAGTATAAAGCTCAACTCCAGGGATTCCTGATGTTATTTTTTGTGACTAAGTCCTTTTAGCGACTACAGGTCGTCGATTGATTTGCATTACAGTGCAGCGGAAAATACATGGCATACCACAAAATAAAGAGACAGAGCAAAAGAAAACGCTAGAAAGTAAGACGCAGAGAAAGGAAGAGAGAGAAAAACATGCACTTCTTGGCACAGTTCAAATAAGTATGCGTGAACGAAAACATAACGCTTACTTAACAAGATCCATTCTCTCGGAGACTTAGAGAGGACATGCCTCTATGCTCCTTGTTGGCCCAGCATGCAGACATTACTGCTATCTGTTGTAAGCTTTCAGCCAAGCTATACGAGTAGTAAGTACCTCACGCCTCGTGCGGTAGGTACATCATCTTAAATCGACTCGGTAGGGTAATGTTGTGTAAAGCTGAAGCATGTATGCATGTATGTTGAACGCATCACCACGCAGCCATGCAAACGACCAGATATATCGTCGTTGTCTATAGCTATGCTATTTTTGCTACTTTCCCTGTTCCCCTCGGTTACCTGCTCCTTGCTGCTGCTGCTTTGCGATCCCACCTCACTACTTCTTCTACAAAGTGCAGCAGTGGCAACAGCAGCAGCAGCACCCCCACTACCACCCCCACCACTACCACCACTACGTCTACAACTACCCCCCGGTGGTGATTGGGGACGCTGCCGGTGGGGTGGGGCTGGTGGCGGTCCAGTCAGTGCAGGGAGCCTGCACAGCAGAGTGATGCCCCGGAAGTGGACCCTCTTCCATCCATCTCCCACTGTTCGTCGCACTTCAACTCGCAGTCGTCGGAATCGCAACAGTAGCTTCATAAAACAGTCCCGCGTCATCTGCGTGGTGGAACGATGACACTGCCTGACTTCAACTACTACCGCTGCTGCTGGTGCTGCTACTCGCTCGGGTGGGAGCGATGGCAAATGGGTTCGTCCAGCCAGCCAGGCAAAAGAGATACAGGCATTTGTTGTAGCGAGTAGTTTCCCCCTCCGCTCCTTTTGCCTTGTTGTTGTTGTTGCTGTTGTTGTCTGCATACATGTACAGCCGTAGCTGTGCTATTCGCTATATGCCCCCTGTACGCTACCGTGACGCTGTACGGTCCGGTGACGGCAGCAGCAGCAGGAGCAGCAAAAGCTTTTTTGCAGCATTCATGCCGGCATGGGCCCCTGCCTGTCTGTATGCTTTCCTGTCTGCCTATTTGACTGTCTGACTGTTTGACTGTCTGACTGACTGTCTGTCTGTTCATAGGGGCTATGGGGTTTCACGGCAGTCATAGAGCTGGCTTCGCCGCATACCGTCACCGCAGGCCGGAGACTTCCTCCCAACGATGCACCGGTGGTGGTCGGCACTTTACTGCAACACGCACCGCTACGGCCGGTGAGACCCCGGCACTCGGTTTGTCTGCTCGGCGCATAACGGCGAAGCTCGCTCTTGGTGACCTCTTGGCGGCTTCGTTTTCTCTTCTCGCCCACCGCATACAAACGCATGCATACGTACGTTGAACTGTCGTTTGCAACATCGCAGCGATTGCAGACGGCATTTCCTGAAGCAAGCTGCGGCGGCCCGTGTGGCCAGTTCTGCAGGGCGACCGAGGCGAGGGCAGGTAGAGCAGTCTTAACTAGGGCAGACTATACGATGTCAGTAAAACGATCACGGAGAGCGTTTAAGCACGCCGGAAACTATTGCTAGAAGGGCGGAAGTGTCTTTCGCAGGACTGAAAGTGAAATTACGAATCTATGTTGTGCCGATGTGTTTGGCCGGTCGATTGAAGCATTACGAGAGATTGAACTTGAGAAAATATTGCTTTGTCTATGCAGAATTACCCAGCGTTGGCTAGGAAATGCAAGAATGCAGGAATGTAGTCTCGTTGAGAGAAGTTTGAAAAAATGGTGGTGCATTTCGTGGTTGCAAAGTGACTAAAGTTGTTCGTTGGACGTGTGGAAAGTGAGCGCAGAGATACAGCTAATTTTATGATTTGCCATAACAAACGAATACCCGTATTACGCTTGGAATCACTTCAAACTGTTTATTATCACAGGAACTGCTCAAACTAGCGTTTACAGAGTGTGTATAAACACACTCTGTAACAAACGCCCTTGTCGAGCACGCCCTTTATGTACCTCAACGCACTATTACTTAGGCATCTTATTCTATCTAACGCTTGCTGCATCTAAATCTCCTTTATTTGCCGATCAAATTGGCCTTAGCCCGCCTAGCTTCATCTGTGTGGTAACGCATCAGTTGTGGATTAGTTTCGTCTTATAATACTGTATACGATGTATAATAATATTTATTTATTAAAATTACCTTTGTTAGGTACATAGTCAGTGGTCATCGTCTTATAATACTGAGCAATAAATTCTCGATTTTTTTGCCATTTGCTAGCCCATCAAATGCTTCTTCTTCTTCTTCAAGACTTCAATAAGGCACCCTGTAATGGGCGCTGTTTACTCGTAGCTCGACGTCAGCTAGCGATCAGGCCGTTATTTACAAATTTGAAACTTAGCTTACGCTAGCATATTACGCGTTACCTGCATAAAATGCCTGCACAAATTCAAGGAGCTATAAACAAATCGACTGATATGGCTTACGAGCCGTGACTAGTTATAAATGAACGGCAAGTGACTATTGCTACATCTGACAAAATGTTTGACTTCCTATTTGTAGTGTCCACCACCCCCGCGACTGGCTGGCGGCGACCGTTACGAGTTCGCCATTCGCTCGCTCAAACAACACACGTCCTCTGCCTGGCTCGCACCAACGACTACTAACTCATTTATTCTCATGCCTCCTTATATACTCACAGATTGCCCGCGCATTTACTGACTTCCCGCGTCTTTGCTAGTAGGGTGGCGGCATCTTCTAATTGGCGCCATGTATTTAGCTTGCTTCGGCATTGCCGCTAACCAACGCTGTCTATGCCCGCGCTGCTTAACGGACACTGCTATCCTACATTCTCCCCCCCTTCGCAGGCTTGTTTTGAATTCTATCCTCATGTGCATCCTCCGCCGCCTGCAGGCATTCGCCGTTGGCCCAACGATCCCAGCGTGGCCGCTCCTCCACGCCGATCGCCTGCACATTCTGCCGCGTTCGTACACTTCCGGCCGAAATAGCCAAACTTGCCACACTTTCGGCTCCTCGCTTGTTTTGCCGGGCACATTTCGGGCCCGTACTCGTGCCTCGTCTATCCGCACGCCTGGCATCCATCCGTTCCGTGCTCTCGCCCTGCCGCCAGCCTAGGTCCGCTTCGTTCCGCCGGCACTTGCTCACCAACTCGTGTCGTGCTGCAATCACTACTGGCCTCCGTGACGCACCTCTCCACGTGTAACGCGGCCGTTAGGGCCTGTTCATCTGTCCCGAACTCGTGGCTTTTCCATCCGCGCACGATCCACCCGCTCCGCGTTCTCGCCCTGCCGACGGCCTTGGTCCGCTTCTTTCCGGCGGCCCTTCGCTTTTCGAACGTCGTTCACCGACTCGTTTCCTCCTGCGATCCATCTGGCATCCGTGACGCACCTCTCCTCGTGTAGCGCGGCCGTCCAGTTCGACCCGCAAGGCCTCTTCGAGAAGGAGCTTTTCTCTCACCTGTGGCCTCGTCGCCCCAGAATGAGGTGGCTCCTCAACACCAGGGTTCGAACGTCGAGCTTGCACCTCACCACTAGTCACTTCAGTGCCGCTAAATACTCACCGTTGTCTTCACCGGCAACAGCTGCCGAATTCGTCATCGGCAACAGCTGTTCCCTGGTGTTCCTTTAACATCTCCGTTGAACAGCTTCGTTATCATCCTGACGTAGTCACCTCGCCGTCTTCCTCCGGCTCCGTGCCTGCCATTTCCCCGACGGTGTTGTTGGCCGGTCCATGGATGGCAGAACAGGAGGTGGGGTGGCAGACCTGTGGCATTGTTGCACTGCCTTTTTGTTCTTCCGGATCCTGTCGACTGCGCCAGTTGTAGTGTCCACCACCACCGCGACTGGCTGGCGGCGACCGTTACGAGTTCGCCATTCTCTCGCTCAAACAACACACGTCCTCTGCCTGGCTCGCACCAACGACTACTAACTCATTTATTCTCATGCCTCCTTATATACTCACAGATTGCCCGCGCATTTACTGAATTCCCGCGTCTTCGCTAGTAGGGTGGCGGCATCTTCTAATTGGCGCCATGTATTTAGCTTGCTTCGGCATTGCCGCTAACCAACGCTGTCTATGCCCGCGCTGCTTAACGGACATTGCTATCCTACACTATTGACGGTGTACCCTGAAAAACAATAGCAACAAGAGTAACAATATCAACAAAGACGCATGTGTTACCTCATATACGTACAATAAACTAATTTAAATTGAATCGAACTAAAAAGAGGTGCTGGCTAAACAAAAGCGTGTTTTGTCAGTGGGTGAGGCAAGGTTCTATAGGATACCAAAACAATGTTGTAGTCCAATGTCACGAAAATCCCTTTTAATTGACAGTGCAAGTCTGAGCAACAAAAGCAATTCTGCAGTATTAGCAAAACCTCTCACAACTACTATAACTTCTATAACAAGCACCGTGTGTCAATGTGAGTTGTGAGTAGCAGCGCTCTATCGCGAACGTTTACAATCATAATATCAATAAGAGCTACGAATACATTCAACCCCATATTAATACAGTCCCATACAATTCCAAGAAGGACACCTTTCTTTTTAGGATTTCTTCTTGCCCTTAGAGAAACGTTTCCTCTATTTCCCGACCTGTATCCTTATCGGTACGATTAGCTGCAAACATAATTGCCGGACGTCTTCTATTTAATCTGTTCAGTTCAATTTGTGAATCGATCACTCTTTCATTTATTATTTTAATCCCCCTGCTACAGGTACTTTCTGAGACGTCCTCCAGGTAACCGCCGATGATTCTATTGTTTAGGTAGTATACATTGAGTAAGCGCTTTAGCAATGCAAGCAGGTCATTACTATTAATTTTAATTTCAAGCGGAATCGGCTAGCAATCCTTGATCGTGGTATCGAGTACACATTAAGTCGTTCGTTACAAGTCATCTGAAAATTGGCGCATGATAGACATCGATGAGGCTTACAACATTATGCAAACCGTTCACGTAAAACCGCAACAACACATGGCGAATTGCTGTTATAGTATCGCCTATTCGAGGAGTAAGCTGCTAGTACTTCTTTTTTACTACTTTGACAACGGCAGATCGACCGAAAACTGATGTACCACCTACACTGTTTACATACCACTGATGAGTGAAGCGCTTTTAAGTTATTGACTAGCACCATCAACGACTAACGGACACAATAAGGTAGGACGTGGTGAGGACGTGTGAGGGGTGAAGGTCGAAACACGCTAATCATGGCATACGTATGATGATAGTACGCGAAGCATGATCCTTTCCCCCCCCCCCTCCTTTCTCCCCCCCCCCTCCTCCCCCGCTCGGTAACTGACGGGCAGAGGGCTAATTAGAGTGAAGGTCCCTAGGCGATGAGACGCGATAGATAGTCTAAAGGCGTAGAGATAGATAGACGGAAGAAAACGAGGAGAAACGATGAGCCACTCACAACATTAGCGCTACGACCGCCAGGGCCGCTGCTGCCGCGGCATTCGCAGTGTCGGGCGGTTTTTCTGTCTACGGCTAAGGACACACAGGTTGGGCCGCCGCCGGCGCCGCCGCCACCCCCGCTACCCCCGAACCCCCGATCGGCTGACGATCCCCAACCGGCTGTTAATGACGACAATCTATCTAGCTCTATAGCCGCGTTTCCACCTGTCCCACCTGCCTGCGACCAGCTGGCTGGGTTGTCGGGCCTTGGCGGCCTACTCCGGCAACATCATCATCATCTGCCCCTGTGCAATTTGCAATTAGCTGATGCATCGCCTAACGGCTACCTACGCACAAGACCGACCAAGGTCGTCGCCCAACACGGAGTGTTGTTGGGCGAACGCCTCGACGGATCGCTCTCCCGTAGAGCGGACGATATTCTTTCTGTCTCAAGTGCATATATTGCAGTGTCTCTGTCTGCTGGACAGAGAGGCGAGGCGACTAAGGGCAGATAGATCAATAATAACACTAATAACACTCAGATCCACACGAGACGAGCTACACCGTAATAGTTGGAGGGAAGGAGGGACGGAGGGAGGGACGGAGGAGAGTGAGGAGAGAGCCGTGAGGTCGAAGTCTGTATCGGCGGCAAGTCAGTATAAATATTTCACCAAGATGTGAAAAGCTGAGGGACGTGGAAGGAGACGCAAATAGTCTTCTTGCGTCTGTAAAGTACGAACACTTGACAGGGTGACAGCAAAACGTGAAACGCGTGCATCTACGAGCAATTCGTTGGATTAAATATTTCTTGCACTTTTTGCAGCAGAATTTTGATTTTGCTATTAGCAGCAAAGTGGGGTCTAGAGATCATTATAGCATGTTAGTCTAGAAATAAAGGGCGGTTTGCATTCGAATCTACAATTTGTCATTCGCGATAATGAACGCAACTGTTGGCGCAGCTGTTGGCTATACTTAAGTGAGATGTGCTTGATAATTTAATTGGAGGTCTAATATATTGCCTAAATCCACGAGCTTGACCAACTAAGCAATTGACACCTTTTCAAAGATACTATGTGGTGGTGGCTAGGCAATCGACAGTTTTCGAAGAAACCCTGTAACAGGCTTAAGAAAATAATGTGGATATTTTTAACGCCAGCCGTACTACAATGGAACACTATTAATGAGTCACTAAAGCTCAATTTAGCTAACAATATTGCCGAAGACTAACTACATTTCGAAATCATATTTGCTAACCTGTGGCAAACTCAAATCAGACTTTGACGACGGAATTAGGCTCGGTCAAGCAACCTAGCATGAGCTGGTTACTTGTTGACCAATGTCGACGTCTTCTTCAGAATAAGTTCGTGACCTTTCTGGCCAAGGACACGCGTGAAATCAGAGTAAACAGTATGTAGTCGTACTTCACAATATTATATAAACAAGAAGTTGAGTTGCAGTAAAATATTTAACAAATATGTGCTAATAAGGATCAAGCAGACCGCTCTCGAGCTCGGTGGCGTGGTACATTTGCGTACGCCTCGCGATAGGAGGAGACACATAGGTGCACGAGTTTGAGCTCCACCGTTGCACTGATTTGTATTTGTGGAGTCCGTCTTCCGAAGCAATGCGAAAGCAGTCTCGTGGACGTTAAATGTTGGCTGAGGGGCAGCCCGAAAAAGTCAAGACCGCACTCGAGGAAGTACCCATAATTGCACCCACAAGTATCGTCTCGATTGTGACACATGCAACACGCAACAGAGTCGTGAGAAGGGCAGACTACCAGCTTTCTCAAAATATCGGAAAAATTATAGGTAGCAAGTCGGCTAGTTTAGTATAATTAATTTGTAGTAGCTTATCCGAACTTAAACTTGATATGTTCATAATTTTGCAATCACTGCTTCCGGCTTACATCTAACATAACACATGACAGTGAGTTGTTGATGCTGGAGTACGTCAGTAACCTCTTCTCTACTGATCGAAAAAAATCGGAGAAAAGTCATGTCAAACATGTAGGCGCAGCTTATCTAAACGACTTTGTTGTAGAGCTCCAGTAAGTGACCTTGTAAGTTTATTGACATTGTCAGAGATGCTAAAAATCAGGCTTGCATTCCATGCAAAAGAAGATACCTGCTGAGTAAAATGCTTAAGTCGGCTTTGAACATAACCGGATAATGTCTACTCTACCATCAGTTATAATCTACAACAAAAAGTTAGCAGTTCATGTTGACTACAAATGCTTCCAATCCGAGTGCTGAGGTAAGACTTATTATAATTGTTTAGCTGACGATGCCTCACTTACGTAGTGTCACGATTTTGAAGCTCATGGCCAGGCGATAAGGTCTGTGAATAAGAACCAGTTTTATTAACTGTTAGGTATGAGATTGCCGATCTAGTTAAGCACTTAATTACACTCAAATACAGCTATGCTGTCTTAGAACCTTCCTCGTATTGATTCTTTCTTTCTCTAGTCAGTAAACTGTCCTTCGGTACCGTAAGTTCAGCCAGAGAGCTTAGGGTGCCGCCGGTGTGTAAACATGAGCTTAAACTGTGCTTAAATGCATTTATTGAATGGAGATATCGATGCTGTGAAGAACGTTCCCTATATCTATCCAAGATAACCAGTCAATATTTAATTTTAGTTTTTGTCTTGGTATGATCGTTTTCGTCAGTCGTCCTGGCCGGTTGCCCGTGTTCACTGTTAAAACCGAACGTCTTGATGTTTCCAAGTTTACGTTGTCCTATATCGGAATATTTGTACGACATCCCTTCACGTCTCCCTCCTAGAACCTGTGCGAGTCGGTTCTAATTGCAACGTTAACACAGTATTATATGCAAATGAGGCTGTACATAGCAGCAGATCTTCATTGAACCCGCAGTAAGGGTAGTAATTTGTCATGTTCAGATATGTCATATTGCCTAAATAATATTTCGCCTCACATAGACAACAACTGCTAAAATTTGAGAGAGCCGCAGACAAATGTAATAAGCAGCAGCAGCTGTACAGTATGTAATTGGCCTGGCTTGCTTAGTACAAGAAAGATGCTTACTGACAAAAAATATCTAACTAACCTTTTTGCGCCATTCAATAGATTGTTAAACATATATATGTATATATATATATATATATATATATATATATATATATATATATATATATATGTATATATATATATATATATATATACAGAGTCATTCATATCGTTGTTATGTACTTATTTCGAGGTTTGGTAGAACTCGGCAAGAAAATAATTTCTCCCAATGGAAGGAGGACGCGAAAACATATTGTTTAGGAGAGAAAGTGAAATTAAAAAAAAGTTTTTATTATGCCTTTTCTTCTCCTACACGTTTGCGGGAGAACCGATGAAGAAATAAAGGAACCGATTATACCGGCGTGTTCGGAGGAAAATTCTGCACAACGGAAGACATTTCATTAGCTTGCTTAGCGAAAAGCGAATAGCCAGGTTGAGGAAAGTCATAAAAAGTCGATATGTTGTTATGTCTTACGTTAACGCATTTTCGTGAAAAATCGTATTTTTTTCCATTTCGAGATAGCCATATCGAAAGCGAAGGCATGCATACTTGCATAGGGTGTATGAGAAAGTTAGGTACATACAGGTATTTTGAAGTTTGGTAGAACTCGGCAAGCGAATATTTTTTTCCTAGTGGAAGGAGGGGGCGGAAACGTCTTAGCAAAATTTTACGGTTCTGAACGTGAAAACTTGCACGTAAAACGTAACAACTATGACTGTCGAAAAAGCTTAGTTACTTGACAACTACGTAACGCAGCACCATCACTTTGGTACGAAAATGGTGGGCATTAAATTTGCTATTGTGTGAGAGTGGTCTTTTGGACGTACATTTTTGGTCGTAATGGAAAGCATTTACGATTTTTTTATGAAAATGCGTTAACGTAACATATCGTTTTTTTATGACTTTCCTTAATCTGGTTATTAGCTTTTCGCTACGCAGGCTAGTGAAGTATCTTCCGTTGTGCAGAAATACCCTCCGAACACGCTGATATAATCGGTTCCTTCGTGCGTTGACTGGTTCTCCCGCAAACGTAAATTTCGCACAACTATGTGGGAGAAAAAAGGCAGAATAACTACTTTTATAAACTCCACTCTTTCTCCTAAACAAGTCGTTTGCGGAAGAACCAGTCAACGCATGAAGGAACCGATTATACCGGCGTGTTCGGCGGAAAGTTCTGCACAAGTCATTTCACTAGCTTGCGTAGCGAATAGCGAATAACCAAAATAAGGAAAATCGATATGTTACGTTAACGTTTTTACGTAAAAAAACGTTAAATGTTTCCATTAAGACCAAACATGTACGTCCAAAAGGCCAGTCGCACGCTATAGCAAATTAAATGCCCACCATTTTCGTACCAAAGTGATGGTGCTGCGTTACGCACTTGTCAAGTAACTAAGCTTTTTCGATAGTCATAGTTGTTATGTTTTACGTTAAAGCTTTCACGTTCAGAACTGTAAAATGTTGTCAAATCGTTTCCGCCCCTCGTTCCATTAGGAAAAATTATTCTCCTGCCAAGTTCTACTAAACCTCAACTTATGTACCTAACTTTTTATCCACGCTATGCAAGTATCTCGCTTTCGATATGGCTATCAAAAAAGCTTAGTTACTTGACAACTACGTAACGTAGCATTATCACTTTAGTACAAAAATTGTTAAAATGCATTAAATTAGCTATTGCGTGAAAGTGTTTTTTGGACGTACAATTTGGTCGCAATAAAAAAATACGACTTTTCACGAAAGAGCGTTAACGTAAAACATAACAACATATTGACATATTTTTTATGACTACCTTTATCTGGCTATTCGCTTGTCGCTACGCAAGCTAGTGAAGTAAAGGGTAAATTTTCCACCGGTCACGCCGGTGTAATCTATTCCTTCATGCGTTCACTGGTTCTCCCGCAAACGTAGATTTTGCTTAACTATGTAGTCGAAAAAAGTAGAATAACTATTTTTATAAATTTTACTTTCTCTTCTAAACAAGACGTTTCCACTCCTCCTTCCATTGGGAAAAATTATTTTCTTGCCGAGTTATACCAAACCTTAAAATAGGCACATGTCATGGCCTATATATATATATATATAAATATATATATATATATATATATATATATATATATATATATAGGCCATGATTTTATTTAACTCATAACAGGGTGTAAACAATTGTCCCTCAGCGAACGTAACGACAATTCTTATATATATATATATATATATATATATATATATATTTATAAGAATTGTCGTCACGTTCGCTGAGGGACAATTGTTTACACCCTGTTATGAGTTAAATAAAATCATGGCCTATATATATATATATATATATATATATAGGCCATGATTTTATTTAACTCATAACAGGGTGTAAACAATTGTCCCTCAGCGAACGTGACGACAATTCTTATATATATATATATATATATATATATATATATATATATGATAAAGACGACAAAATTTATTGTTTTTAATATTTATTTACTTGGGTTAAAAAATATATATTTGTGTTTACCCTTGTGTATATGCATAAGTATATATAACGAGTAGTTAATATTGAGCGCAAAATAAACAATTAATACAGGAGTTACTTATGGATTTTAATAGACATCTATAAGTAGTTGTAAATTTCCGCGAGATGGCGATGGTCATGTACCACAATGAACATTGTAGTTGCTGTGTCCGGCCAAGTTCAGGTGGACACACGACTTTCGAGGCTAGGCGCCACGTGCTGGCAAACGTGCAGTGGAGAGGGTAGAAACGAGTAGGTACGAGAAACGTCCCGAAAGTTCGATAGAGATGTCGACTCGCACCGAGTCGAATCTACCGCATTCGAGAACAATCTGTGAAGCAATAATTACAGCTGACACAGGGTGCAGAAAAGAGAACTACAGAGATTGTAGAGACACTCTACAAGTGACCGCAGGCGATTGTGTTTTCATTCCTATGTACTCGGCTAGTCTAAGTTCAATAGACTAAGCCATTAGATCAGTGTGTACAGTTCACGTACATATTAGTACTATATGGCCAATACGTAACACTTGTTCAGCTGTTTTAATTCGAGTTTTGAGTAAAAACGACCCTTAGTGTACGCCTGGCGGATGTATCAGCAGTCATCGTCAAACTTAATTAAGACTAATTAAACTTGCATGTGTATATTGAGCTCCTGTATTCAATGAAGTAAACGCTAGCACAAACCAAAGCCAACCTGGACAAGATTCGCGGGGACTCTGAACTTGTACTGAAAGCTGTTTTTATTAGTGGATTAATGAGTTCAAACGTAGTTCGACATCAGCAAAAGTAAAGCACGCCTCGGACGTCCTGTTGAGGTTCAAACGCCAGTAATGATGAAATAAATGTGTTGTATCTTTATGGAAGATTGCATAATAATAAAGATGAATGGGCATAATATAGACAGGTTTGCAGACATTCTTCTCATCTCTCATCTTCCATCTCCCAATATTCTAACCTGAAACCAGAAATGAAAAAGCTGTGTGCCACAATATCTGACCATCAATCGAAAACGCATGAAAAAGGCATTTTGCAGCCGTGTTTGCCGATGCTCAAGCGCAATCCACAATACGTTTGGCGTCAATTTGTGATGGTAAGCGATACTTAATTGCACGACTACACACCTGGGTAAGTGTGCGCTAAAGGATCAGATGACGATGTTGTCAGCAGTAACTTAATCGCAATTTATGTTCTAGAATTATAAAGAACTAATTCTATTGACTACTTACAGACGTGTGAAGCAGTCACATGGCAGTATTGTTCTACACTTCCAAATCATTTCTACAAAGAGCTAGCTGCAAAGAAAACGGCCGAGATCGGTGAGCGAAACGTCATAGTTACCATGACGTCGCTTCTCGCTGTAATGACCGCAATGTCAAAATATCACGCATTCGGGCCTTAATTGCTACCACATCTATACTGTTCTCTGTTGATTGACCCAAACCGCGAGGTGATTTGCGTTAACTATCTCAGAGCGCACAGCTAGTCTGTGATATTGACCGCAGAATAACTCCTTAGAGCGGACACCGCAAAAAAAAAATTAAACATTTTTAGAAGATTGTTTCTAATTCTAGACTATGCTTTAGGTTATTGTTATCAATTATTAATTTATTAACTAATTATTAAAAAATAAAATTTGTTAACATAGGGGATCGAACCAGCGACACCCCAGTTTATGACAGCCACGACTAGTGCACTAGTGCCTAGGCTACGCCGCCACGCAGTACAGAATCTGAAATTAATGAAAGCGCTCATAAAACTGTTAATGAGCTGCGCAATACCAGTTAGCCTGTAGACTGACAGGAGGCTAAAACATTCTCCACACCTAGTGTAGCAAACAAAATGTAATATCAGCAAGCATCACTGTGGTTCCCTTGACTTTTGCTTGAAAAACTATATTCTATTGAATTTGCCGAATCAGATTGTTACTGCTTCAATAGGACATATTGTATTTTCAAGTAAGAGTCTGTTTAACATAGTTCTCTGCGGTCAAGCTCATCATCGAACCTGAGATATATGTCATGTATCAAGCGACCCTCCTGGCGTTTACGGGTTTACCGTTTCGGTTACGCGCGCACGTGATTGACATATACGATGCGACACATAAGGGATGTCATTAATAATGGCTGTAATACTAGCATCGTATCAGGCTCACATCGAACCAAGTGTGCGTCGACTACAACCGCTCATTTTCGAGAACGGATTTCTTTTGGATGCAACGTAAACCTGCCTTTTTTAAACATATTCTGGCTTGTTGAATGTGTGTGTGCAAAATAAAACTTGATCAACAAACTTGAAAAAAAAAGCTGGCCCGCGCTCTTGACAGGCTAAGCAGGCGATCGCGTAGTTGAGAGTAGGTATGCTACCCACAAGACATTTGGTTATCGTCTCACTTCTGGGACGCCTGGGTAGCATATATGCACTGAAGATAAGCAAAAACTCCTTCTGCCAATAAACTACTTGTGTTTCTTACGTTACTGCTACCTGCATAGTCCTGAAACGATTTAATTTTTCTTCCATTTTGCGCAATGTGAAAAGTAGGACCTGCTAAGCAGCGTCAAGTTATTCTGTGTTGGATTACAGATGGCTGTTCTGGCGGGCGCCGTCTATTGCGACTTTAAGGGCGCCTTCACGGCAATACAACATAAGCTGTCCAATTTGGCCTTATCATCGAAGGAATTGGAGGAACCTGCGTCTCTCGATAGATATTCGACATAGTGGAAGACCACACGTTCAGAGTAAGGGTACAGGTTTTATATGTCAAGATTGTGTTCTTACAGGCTATCCGCAGCGTAGAATATATAAGTGTATATATATATATATATATGGGGTTAACAACGGTCGTCTATGCGTATAGTCCTATGTCTTCCCATACTACTTCGTGCGATCATCTAAGAAACCGCTAGGGCATCTAATGCCCGCAGGCGTGGCTCGTTAGCTTTGCGCACTGCTGTGTTTCTGCTCTGAAGGCCGAAGGATCTCTTGATATCTACATCACTCATTGCCCCGGTCAAATATATTGTTTTGCCTTTAGTGTATAAATATGTAAATTTTGCTGTCGATTGCAAAATCTGCATGTCCACACGAGACGAGAAAATGACGCAAACCTACAGCAACCAGTTAGCCCCCGGCTAGTTAGGTGCGACCAAACCTATCTATGTGGATACGTTGATTATATGTGCGATCTCGTTTACGAGTGAAATCGTCTAGGCCGTTTCGACCGTAGAAAGCCACTCATGGTGATGCTGTGATATAAACATCACTTATGTTACGAACTCGATCGAACATCACGAGTACGATTCAGCATAGCCTTCTACCCGTAGTCAGCCCAAATTTGCGCCGCCGAAGCCGTAACAGATTGAGTTTGCCGTGGATCTGAAAAGTGATGGTTCAACACGAGCTGTTTTTGTAGGGTCATTTTTCTTTTACCCATTAAAAAGAAAAGCACTGTGCTCTTAAATCGAGATATGAGTTTGCTGAAAAGTGATTGGCTACTCTCAAAACAACCATTATTACAGCAATAACAGATGACTCGTGTTGACAGAACACACTCGCTCCTATCTGTGACAATCCAAATAGGGCAGAGCTCACTAACCTAGACAGATCCGACTCTGAGTCTCATCCCATAAATGCGCATGCCTGGAAACAATAAAATTGACAGCTGCCCGATTCAAGAGCTAGCTAAGTAATTGTGCGCTAGACCATGCGTGCGTTACGGGAGTGTTGGCAACAGGGGCAGGGACACAGGGAAATAGGGAGAGATATAGATAGAGAGAGAGGGGAAAGGGGGGAAAGAGGGAGGGTGGAGGGGATGGAGGGAGAGAGGGGGGAGTCTGGGGAGCCGTATAGCCATGTATATCGTTGTCGACCACCCAGGTTTTGTCTAGCCGGACGTATGATTATCGCTAAGCCATAGTGCTCTAACCATTTTCGATATGAAGATACTAGTTCTTTGGACCAGACTATCCGCGCCTTGTTCATTCGTAGTTCATCGGTAGCCACTGCTGTTCTGTTCTTGTCGACGTTCTTTTCGCCGATCTGATCTATGATGATGATGAGTGAAGATAAAGCGACGACAGCAATTTGAGGCTCGTGTGCTCGACGAAGTCGAGTATTATTCGAGGCAGTCGTTGCGTCAGAGCAGATTAGAAAACGAATCTCTTCCAACTGCCTCCTTCCCCGTCGTCGTTTCTCCACGGCCGGCTGCTGATTATCATTTGTAGCTAGCTGTACGGAAGCTGTTAGAGCAGCTAGCTTGCGTGATCACCGTCATTACGCAGTGAACAAATGTGACGCCGATTAGACGTCAGTTGTGGGCTAGTTACGTTACACAACCACACCAATCCGGCTGGTTTCGCTTTGTTAACCGTCCTAGACCAGACACCTGCCGCTTACGTTCACGCTTAGAATGACAGCGTACCAATTCGATTCAGACTTAATACGGGCGACTTAGTTCGCACACACTTCAGGCCAGGCGATGTCTTTGTGCCATAGGGATAACTTAGTTAAAAATAGTAGTACAAATTATTTTTATACAAACTAGTTTTGGCATATGGATGATAAAACAACACTTTAACGGCTTGCGTACTCGAACTTATTATATTTTGCGATTAGAAACTATCTGGATTATATAGAATTATAAATATATATGTATAAATATATATATATATATATATATATATATACGTATATATATATATATATATATATATATATATATATATATATATATATATATACGTTCCCAAGAAATACCATACCGGTTATTCTGAGATAGCTATGCGAAGTTAACTTTTCTCGCCTGACGTAGCTAGGTCGGCCCCCTGTGCCTGCGCGTGTGTATAGTAAGCCATGTGCCTGTATTTTCTACATTAACGTAAGCATCTAAAGGTTGCAACTCAGTCGCGTCACCACTCTATCAGACAACTTTTTGGCACTGACTACTTAGCACTAAGCACAAACTAACTGTCCGGGAACAGGGACCTTCTTTTTTTACCAACAACATTACTACAGCTACTACTACTGCTACTACTAATACAACTATTGCATTCGGCAATTCGCAGAGCCTCTCACGGTTTGTATCACGTGCCCTATCCTCGAAGCTGCTTTCCGTTTTTTGCCTACGTTCATCTGATCGCCCAGGCCAACCTTGCAGATTGGGGCAAAATACCCCATTGGGAGCATCCTCACCTACCGAGCTGTGAGATCACATTAGCCTGGAGCAAGCAGCCGCCTACCGACGAAGGACAGCACAAAACTCCTGTGTTGGATACGCAGACGTAGATGTAACAAATATAAAGTTTTCTTGCACTGCTGCCACTGAAAGAGCAATAGAGAGAGAGAGAGAGAGGGAGCTCTGGAGGGAGGCGAAACAGACACCTTACTCGAAAGACTAGAAAGACGGACGAAGAAAGGGAAAAACCCTTCATGACACCGCTGGGAGAACTTGGAGCAAACGTGGTGACTCTCGGGGCATCTCGGGCGGCCCTGCAGCATGGGACCATCAGAGAAATAGAGTACTCAGCGAAAAGAATCAAGACGTTCACGTTACAAAGGTGGCAACTGCAACGCGTACCCGGGATTTGCTTGCAGAAGGGAGAGTGAGAATGTTGCGCATTGTTAAAACAATATCAATCAGCGAGCGGAAACGAAATTAATTTCTAAACATTAACTACTATGTAGAGTCCATGGCTGAATATATAATTAGCGTTACAACCGACGTTAGCCTTAATTTGTGCTCTAGCGACAAAACCGTGCTTGGAATCTGTGTAGTATGACATAATGACAATTTCCTTACTAGCGCCAAATGTATTTAGTGATGTGAATTAATGCTTCTATTGTGCACCGCTTTGTGTGTGACATTACGTTCACACACGTGCATATATGCACGATATGAACAACTGCAACAAACTCGCCACCGTAAATTGCGCAAAGTGCGTGATAGTAGCAGTCCTCGAAGCTACTATGGACACGGATAGTACCGCGTCTACTGACAGCAGTGGGCTCGCCAAAATTTAAAAACGCTTTCACTGCAAATTCATAAGGCAATACGAAAGTAGGACGAAAATAGTAAATAACATACCTGTGAAAGGCCTAACGTTTTGTAGTTAGGTTATTGGAAACGAACGGCAAGTTACACGTTTATCTACGGCAACTTAATACACCTCAAACAGGAAGACCTTTCGTATGTACCAGTAATTGATCGGAATTTTCTGTCCGTGTTGGTGCAGATTCAAAAGGACCTCCTTAGATAGAAATCAGGACTCGTCCGATAATTCATACGAGACCAGTTGGCCGACGAGACGGTCGTAGGCAACAGAACAACTAAAAAACGTTAAGTTCTTTTTAAGAGTGCATTGACTGTCAACCTAGCCCTTATAACCATGCGATTCATGTTCCCACCCTGAGTGATTGATTACATTGAATAAATAGCTATCTATACACCATGCGATTATCCACATTCCTTGACGAACGAGATCTTTTTGAAACTCATCAACTGTCGGCACACGCGCTGGTGTCAGCGGTAAAAGTCTCTCATCTCCGAGTGTTTTCGGGAGAGGACACGACTTTAATCAAATAAGCTCTCATACGAGAGCAATATGAATCAAACCACACCAGTGGCCAACTTCCTCTCGGCGTACGCCTATACTCGTATGTAGACAAGCGCACCGCTGGTGTCAACATGTCGGAAAGCAGCCTTGGTGACACCTTCAGCAGGTTAGGGTGCCACGCACAAAGCTTTATGCGTAACTTATTTACGTCGAACACCGAGCCCCTGGCCCCTCTGCATACTAACTCTTCTACTTTCATAATTTACTGTAACTCTTAAATAAAGAGGTACATACTTTTATAATCCAATAAGTACGATGTCAATTACTTGTCCACCATTATCGACGTCTATTTCTGGACCTGAATAAGCGAATATACGGATTGTGATAAACCCACTCCTCTGTATACTATCGCCAGGTCATCCGCCATCAGAGTAGAACGTTGGGAGCGGCGGAGAAATACATATCCAAAATCTATACGTATCAAGAGATTGGCAAACGGCAATTGTTTGCGAAGAAGCCTACAGTTCAAGTCTGCGGTCAGGTATTTCTAATATCTCTTCGCCGAAGTCCCGACAGTCACTACTGTACATCCCAATAAAGAATAATTGGGAAGTTCTCAGAACAATGATGTTGTCTTCGGCCAGTGGAATCTTCGCCTGTTTGAGACGGGACCTGACCACCAAGAGACCCTCCTCCAATGCGGCTGGCGATGCGAGAGTTCTAAAGCTGGGCAGCGATGTAAGGATGCGAGTATCCACTAACATCAAAACGCTTAGTAGTGAACGTCTCTATTAAAATGACAATATCTTAACCTGCAAGATCGCTGATTAGGGCAATCGGAAGCACTGTCCTTATGCTCTCACAATTCCACTGGTATACTCCCAATAAGCGGTCCCCTCTGGAATAGTTTGACCGGTAGTTGTGGTCTGGACTGGTCGTCGTGCCGAGTTGTTCTAGGTGTTTCGTTTAACTTCGGTTCCCGCTTTGAACTTCTCTATAGCTTCCTCGAACGGCCTGCATAAGCGGATTAAGTCGTGTGGGAACGGAGCTAAAGTCACTGTTGAGGTGACTTTAGCAGGACTTAGCAAAGTGTATTGACGCAAACAAATCAGTGATTCAGGTTCACTGTCAACGTTCTACTGATAACCTCTTGACCGTTTTGTTAGTGGTAAGGAAGTCTTTCACCGCCTTTTTTTTAATCACACGGTTCCACGGTCAATAAAGGTTATAGCGGCGAAGTCTTGCGTAGATTTGAAAAGTCCCACCGTCACCACGCATCCAAACTCTGGGAAAATTAGTTATACATTTTACATCACGACAACGTACCAGTCAAGTGCTCACTTCTTGCGTTGGGTTATTTACAATGAGTCCTAACCTCCGGTTTTTCATAACTTGCTCACCGACCTAGCTCTCTATAACTTGTTGCTGCTTTTTCGAGAACTAAATAGGTTCAAAGGAAAATTGTTTACTTAAAGTGAAGGTGTTTCAAACATCGATTCGGAGAAGGTTTGAAATAGAGAATGTTGATATAAAAATGTGGCATTAGCATATTAGACTTGGGCTTCAATTAGAGATACAATAAGTTTGCATTGTGTAATCATAGAAAACCTTTTTGGGTAACCCTAAATATAAACTTATTATGTATATATAAACTTATATATTATAGTCTTCTTTAGTTGAGCGAGGTAATCATTTAGAACCATTGATGGCACCTTCCAGCAATACTTGCGCGCGCAATATGACGGCAAACTAAAGCTGGACGCAAAATACGCCGACTCAGGAATCCGAATTTAAATCTTAGTGAACTCTTAACGTTGGCTTTTTAGACAACAAAGTACTTTATTTAAATTAATTCATAATTCATAACTCAGCATTTATTTCACCACAAAATTGGTAGACAGTTGATTCGATTTTCACAAGGTGTCACAATGTGACTTTTTGGTCTTACAATATAAATTTAACTTTGGATGATAAGGACGTTCCGCAAATTTCTGGGCACACAAGTATATGATAGCGTCCAATATCAAACTCTCCGCAAAAGCTACAATTACATTCTTCAATATTAAAACAGCTTGGCTTCATGCAAATGTAATGGTAGTACGCGTGCCAGGTTATTCGGCAGGTTAGCGAGCGGTATAATTCATCATTCATAATCAGTATAATTCTCAGCTACAAATTTTAAATTTCTGTTTTCTCTGTAGGCTCGATATGAGTCTAGAATATGCGGTGTAAATGGTGTGTTACTAAATGCTAGGTCTTCAATAAGTGTGCTCTCTCCGCATATCTTTAAGGCAAGTGTTGCCGAAGCGCACTTTGGAAGCCGCAAAACACGCTTAACATATCTGGCCTTTAGCTTGTCTAGACTTTTTAAATGGCTGAGCGTCAGGTATGGTGCACTTGTGGAAAGGCAGTATGTTGCTACAGGGAGAACTTTGATTTTAAAACAATTTATAGCTGTTTTTACGTCCACATCGTGCATATTGCCTAACAAAAACGTTGCAGACGTAGCTTTTGCTTGTATCTCCTCGATATGTCTGCTAAAAGAGAGCGCGGGCGTTAGATTTAAATTCAGTACTATGTTTAATCAAAAGAAAACAAGGCTAAGACCATCCTACCGTATAAAGCCAAGCACTTCATAAAGAACTGTGCTTAAACGGAAAACGTTTATCTAATACGATGCACAGCTCGATGGCGTGGTGCATTCGCCTGCGCCTTGCGACCGGAAGAGACACATAGGTGCGCGGGTTCGAGCCCTACCGTTGCACATTTGTATTTATGGGGGTCCGTCTTTGAGGCAATGGGAAAAGCAGTTCCGTGGACGTTAAATCTTGGCTGAGGATCAGCCCAAAAAGTTTTTAACCCAAAAGCTTCGATGGAAGTTCAAGAAGGGCGCCACAAAATGTTTTGATTTCCGCTGGAGTTTTTACTGGGGTTTTAAGTTAACAGTTTACCACTAAGGCGCTCAGCCTCGTATCCAACGGTAACTGAATCTGTGTTTGGCCGCTAAAAAGCATGCACGGTCTTCAGCCGAGGTAGCTTCCTGGAATACGCCGTTTCTTGCAATGCCCATAGACTTGAGATCTGTGTGTTGTGATCGCCAGCCAATGGAGACATGCATTTTTACTTTGATGGTCTTTCAAAGGTCATCTTTTTCTTCTACCAGCGTAAACTTTGTAATTCCGTAAACTTTGTATGGTATGTCGTTGGCCGATGAACCCTACGAAAGAATCGCAAGCAAATAACAATAATATATAGCAATATAATATCGGGTCGCTAATAATATGATCATTTCTAGCTTACCCTTCCGTTACGGTAAGCTGTGTGAGCTTGTTTCACGTTTCACCCCTACCAATAGGCCCATATCGTTAGCTATCTTCACGCCTTTCATGGTTGTTTGGTAAGTACTCCATCCGCTGTTCACAGGCACATTCTGCCACTTTTATTGCAACTGTTTCAGTGTTAATATGTATGTATATATTATATATATATATATATATATATATATATATATATATATATATATATATATATATATATATATATATATATATATATATATATATATATTGTATTTACACTAAAATAGTTGCAATAAAAGTGGCAGATATGACTACGTTTAAAGAAGAGAGATATCTATCATTATGAAGATGAAGAGTCGTTTCTATCTTTTCTATAAAAATGTTTAAGGTTCCACCGAGATTTGAACTCGGATCGCTGGATTCAAAGTCCAGAGTGCTAACCATTACACCATGGAACCAGCCATTCCGACACCGGGAATCGAACCCGGGCCTCGTGGGTGAAAGCCACGTATCCTAGCCACTAGACCATGCCGGAGACATCTACCCTGGCACTCTACGTTCTATACGGCGCTTATGCTGACGCAGCATACGCACCGTATAGAGCACGGTCTGTATGCGCCTCTGGTGGCAAATGTGCCCTATTTGACGTATGTGTCAGCAGCCAACAAGTACCAGCTCCATTATATTGCATATAAACCAACGTACGAACGAATATATATTGATGTATAAATAAATGATATAAATATAATAGAAGTTATATTTTCACTACAGACAGCCGAACCAAGGTCTGCCTAAAAAATTGTGAAAGACATATTACTTATGATTTTCTTCGTGCGTCTCGCGATATACTTTGGAGATTGATCAATACCTGCCCTGATAAAACTCAATGTGTCTAGGATCACAAATAAAAATCAGATGCAAGCCGTCTGACAGATATTTTTTCTCCTTCTCTAGTCTGTGAGTTTACTATCTTATCAGGCGGGGGTTTTTGAGGACAGTTTATCTATCAAAATTGACCACATCGCTAACTATCTGGTGTGCATGGTGATGAGCGTGCATGAAAACAGGATTTGAAATCGGCTCGTCAATAAAGCAATAAGGGACGTTCTCTTGCTAATGTGAGACCATCTACACTTTACCTTGCAAATGTTGTGTTTTGGCATACATCAAGCCTTCACGGGTTCACACATTTTTTGGCTGGAGTAAAATTAAACCGGACACTATCTTCTGCTCTGGCCATCATCTTTTTATTTTGCTCTCTATATCATAATCATCATCATCAGATTGTTTTATTGACATGCTCTTTTACAGGCAATCTGTCACAATTTATGTCAATTATATGTTATACTTTATGTTATGTTATACTTTAGAAACATGGAACACACCAAAGTTAATTGGACCCAATGTTCAAGGGGGATTGCTTAGCCTTTGATCGATGAAAAACATTCATTGATTTAAGGAAACAATAATTTGTGGAAAATTATGTGAGTTACGAAATATTGTGAGCATTGTGTTTTTGGCTGACCACACGCATGAATGCATGCATGCGTGTGCATAAAATAAGAAGACATTCGTACATCAAATAATAATTGTTCTTTCATACGGCTTTCTGTTTAACCAGATGTTTAACACCTCTTGTTGTGTTACCAAAGTTAGAACTATTCATCGGCCATCATAACTCGTCACCGAGTGAGTAACCAAGGTGAAAAATGGGCGCATTGAGCTACCCCATGGGTGCTGGGAGGAGTGGGTTCCCGGACTCGATTGGGAACTACTTGCGCGTTACTCCCTTAATCTGAACGAGCGTATTTTTCTAGCCTTCCGCGGTTTGTTGCGCGACGCTGCCTTGCGTTGCCTTCCCGCTTTCTGTTTTAATGATCTTACCGACTTATCATCAGCGTTTTGCAGCAGAGTGCCTCCGACTAGCGACGAGTCCGCATCCAAGCGCCGTCCTTTATGGCGTACCGTCGGCAGAGTCGCCGTCGTAAAACGGACGCCTAAGGAATAGTTTTCTCACTAATATTTGCGAGGCAGCGTGTATCAACCGTTCTATAATCGGTATTTTTTTTTTGAACAAGGTCATTTATTTAATTATATACACAATTACAATGGTATATTGTTTCATACGATTACAAATATTTGCAAGGAGGATATAGTAATTTAAACCTACTACAGTTAGCATTGTGTTGGTAAAAAGTTGCAGCCCGAAAAAAATACTTGTGTTTACCTCTATGCGAGGGTCAAGTTTGGAAGACTAGTGTATCCATTATTGACGGGGTAATAGGTGTGACTTTAAATTATCCTTGAAGTTGTTTAAGGATTTCAAACAACGCAAGCTAACCGGAAGAGTGTTCCACTCTCTGACAGCTCGCAAGCCAGAAGCTTGGCTGCCCTTGCTGCTTCGATGCATGCGGATCTTCAGTGTGACCGTGTTAGATGCTCTGGTCTCTCTCGCCTCTCCAAGGCGATCAAGTTCAAGTATCTTCGGCCCAATCCCATGGATATTCTTAAAAATCACTATAAAGGTTAAATAGCGCATGGTATTTTCAATATCGAATATATTGTGTTGTTTTCTCTCTCACTCTTATCTGAGAAGTACCTGAGTAACGTAAAAAGTGAGCTTGCTCCTAGCCACAATTGGAACAGCTGTGGTGTTCCATTTGTTAAACAGGCCAGGGCGCGATACAGTTGACTTGAAAGCATTGAGTGAGCAATGTAGGCAAAGCGAAACGTCCGTTTTGCCGCAATCTCGCCAGTCACGCCGTGGGACACGCGACAGTTGGTTACCGTATTGTTGTATTGTCGACGTACTGACGGACATTTTATTTCCGCATGTGTCTTGCAATATGTGTCTCCTCCTGAATCCGTTCCGGAAAGTCTAATTAGTGTCTGTACTAGAGCTACTGAATAGTTCATGCCACTTTTCTGGTGAATAACGCGTCTTGCGGTAAACAGACGGAATACGACGCGCTAAATTTTATCATGCAACGCTTGTCACGCTATGTAGACTGGTTCGTGCGATTCCTAAGAACCACGCAGATTAATGCAGACGCAAACATTTTGGATGTCCTATACCTGACCTTTATTCCCAAAAAAAACGTATGATAATATATGATGATATAGTATATTCCTTTATTCTTTCATATATACATGTGAATGTTTAAATCCACGGTGCCGATGGCTCACTCCTCATCTATCACTCTCTATGAAAAATAACCTCTATGATGCTTTTGTCGAAAAATCACACACTTTGAAGTCAGACACTTTTCGACTTAGGGTCGGGGAAGGAGTGCCCGTATTGTACGGTTGTGTGGTACAATGGTTGAGGCGTTTTAAAATCTCGTTTAAACGCATGCATCTCGCCCTCAGCATTACTCTTGCGCTCGCCTATCCCTTTAGTTTTCTTTCTTCTTTTCTTGCGCTCGACGATCCCTTTTATTCTCTTTTTGCGCATACGCAGTCCAGCCTTGTAGGAAACGTTAATTACGTCTAGACTTTGAAACACAAAAACACAAGCAATTTGGAAGCTGAAGAAAAAGAGGCACAAAGGTGGAGAAGGGCCTAAGACAAAAGGAACCTGCTAGAGCGTAGTTCTATTAAGAGCGTCGCGTAGGACGTAGAGAGGTAGATTGAATAAAAGAGTGGTGTAGGACAGAATTGAGTGCACAAAGAGGACGTTATTAAGCACGTCAGAACAGCCCTACATCATATATATATATATATATATATATATAATTCTGTATAATTTCGTCAGACAGACTTTAATATGTACATATAAATATAGTATACTTGCATGACATGGCTAGAAATTTTTTTAAATCTTTCTTTTTATACAAATAGGTAACTGGTAAAATGCGTGATGCACACCAGACGTCGTCTTTAAAGCCGCAAAAAATGCTACGGCGGTCGAGTCGAGACTAAAAAATTATTTTAGAAAATCTAAAATGTTCAGATAAAGCAAAAAATATATATCTGAAAAAAACAAGAGTACAATATCTCAGACGTCAGATATCAGCGACAGCCGTACTTCACTTGTGCAATCAAACAACGGTCGCAGGGAGACCTAGTCAGTAACAATTATAGGCTTGACTGTCATGTGTTAGAAGCCTGTAAAGAATTCTGAAACCAGCGAAACATGAACTTTTTAGCGGCAAATTATACGGCCGGTCCATGTATTTGTACAAATGACTGAAAAATAACCTCTAGAATAATTTGACGGTGCGCCATTAACTAACGCCTAAACCAACGCGTTTACTCTGAGTAAGTGTTCGTCTACTTAGAGAGGGCTGTCAAACCCGGAATTACAGATTATCAAACGACGTACATCAGGTGAAAGGGTCATTAGCCCAGCTTTGTTACAGTATCGGGCCGCGTACCACTCTTGATGTTGTGGTCCTGCATGAAACTTTTTGAAGCTTGTGTTAAATTATTTTTGCTCCCCCTCTGGAGCCCGGTTTGTGTGTCCCATAAGGATCTCATGCCTACCAAGATTAAACCATGAGGAGCACGGGAAACCTGCACAGTAGTCAATGTATGAAGTCTTAAGGATACCAATCAGAAACTTGGACTATATACCTAGGTTAACTTCATGCGTAAAAAGAAACAAGTGAGGATGTCCTACATAGAGTTATGATTTTCAACCTAAAGAAAGTGATTAAAAAGGCAAACTTCTTCATGCAGGCGCTTTTTAGATGGCTTTGTATGTCAGAAGGATAGTATAGAGCCCAACTTCTTCCGCAAAATATCTGCCCTGGAAATTGTGGCTTCTGTGCACAAGTCCTTCGTTATCACATCATGTGGCGAGACCGTAGGCACCAAGGGATTCTACAAGCTCAACTGCCGTAAACATCCTGACAGGCTTATACAGTATGCGGGAGTTCAACAAAGAGCAATTTTAAAGGCATACACCTTCTTAGCAAAATATGTTATATTATACTATGTGCTTAAAACCAACGCTCAGCTCGATGTGATTCCAACTAAGAACATTTAGCTGAGCAAATAATTCCGACAGAAGTGGTTTGAAGTGTTGACGTGGCTTCAGGAAAATCTACCTCAAAGCAACTAATGATGCTTTCAAAGCTTATCGATTTCTCTAAGCTTTTCCAACTCTTTGGTCAACTCACTGTAGTACAAGCTTTAGACAACGTGTTTGTAAACGTTTGAGTTTGCCATATACCAAGGTGTTAATTTCATCAGCTACTTCATTTCAAAACTCGAAACGCTCATATAACGAAGTTCAAAATATTTCAGCTATCAAAACTTGGAATGTTTAACTATAGTAAATCATGATACCACTAGTTTTCGGTTGCTTTCTAGCTGTATTAAACAAAACAGCGCATTATTACTTTTGCATATCAACGAAGCAGCAGCAGCATTATTTTGTTCCATCTTGAAAAGAAAAGCTCGAGAGTTAGAGATAGAGAGATGGGCAGAGTGTCAGTTATTGGGGATGAGACTCTGCAGACAGCGTTGGTGTGTGTGTGGGTGCGTATGTTTGTGTTGGCGTTGTTTTGCGCTTTCTCGAAAGCCCACGCTTGACACGCTCGTCACAGTGGACGGACAGGTCGTCGAGAGAGAAGTCTCGGCATGCACTTTGGGAGGGAATAGTCGAGCCATTTGCTGATGGAGCTCAGAAGCTACCGAGCAAAAGAAGTGCCGCCCGGCCGCGACAGTCAGGACAGCACTCAAGGGGCGATTCTGGTCTCTCGTCGCTGGCTGGTACAGCCACCTGCTTCGCTGGCCGGCTAGCCCTTTTCCACCTTCCTTTCCTAAGAATCCTGATGCTGGCCCTTTTCCACCTTCCTTTTCAAAGAATGACTGGCGTTACTTTTTCATCGGGCTTTCCTGGTTGGCCTTTGGAGCTCTACGCATGGCCACTTTTTCGAATGGGTCAGCCAGGGATACCCGGGCCGACAGATAGCGAAAACGTCCAGGATGCAAGCACGGCGATGATGGGGCCGACACTGGTGGTGGCGGCGGCGGCCGCAGCGACGACGACAACAACAACAACAACAACAACAGCAACAACAACGACGACGACGACAACAACAACAGCAACAGCGACAACAACGACGACAACACTAGTAAAGGCGACGCCAGCCTAACGACATTCAGACTATCAAATGTCGGTTGGCGCAATAGTAAAGGATTCCCCGAGGAAATCTGGACTGGGCACTAGTTGCTTTTTCGTCTGCTCCAGGTGTCCTTTCTCCGGCTCTCCGTCTTCTTCTCTGTGTCAGACGAAACGAGGACATCCGGGCGGCAGGCCTACCTGCCACGTTTCCCGTCCGTAGGTCTTTAGGGTTAGGCACGCAGACGGCAGAGGGATTGAGTTAGATCTATTCACTTAGAGCTACGACGCACCATCTGAACAGGAACACAGGCCACTTGTTGTAGAAAAGCTTTGGACTACTTTGGGGCAAGCTAAAAGGCTTGCGGTCAAAAACCAGCGACGATTGGCAATAGCTATGACGATGGTTGCAGCATATCAGACCAGAAATGCGCACAGACCTTGCAGAGAACTTGTGAATGTTCTAGGTGATCGGTTACTACTAATTGCAAGATGGTAAGAACAAAATCAGCTACGTATCAGCAGACGGCAGTGTATGCAGATGACGTTGGCTACGGACCAAATGTGTCGAACCAGTTAAAACACGGCGCTAGACAAGCTGAGAAGAGAACGGTTTCATTCCAAGAAATAATCTGTTAAGTTTATTTCTATTTATCCCATTCACACACGCAGAACTAATTATATGTTTTGTCGAATTGTCTGCGCCATCGTGCAGAAAAACGTGATTGGCTTTACTGGTCTACTTACGCTATTTGGAAAGCTCGTTCAAAAATACGTGTCTATGAGTATGTATACGTGTATGCATATGTGTGGTCAAAGGCATATTGGCTTAGCTAATCCATCGTGATACGTGTAACATATATATAATGTATTATATTGAAAATAAACATACGCTTTAAATGTGTGGTCAAATATATTTGCATGCTGTTAAGCCATTCGGTGTAATATGCATATATGAGTATATACACACGTTTATATATATGTATATTCGTATATGTGTATATATAGATGTATATATATATATATATATATATATATTTGTTGCATTTATATGATGAGAGCCGCATCTGTCGCCGTCGTTGAGTACCTTTGTTTGAAATCCATTCATTTGCGCGGGCAACCAGCGTTGGCGGCATTCAGTTCGCGCGTTCAAACCCAACGGCCACTACCGTACGATCTCAATCGTACGACAACCACTCCTCCGTCGTCATCGCCGAAATAAAGACTACACAGTCGAGCCGTCAGAGAGATGGTAGCTAACTAGTAAGGCAAAGTGCTTGTGTCTTCTTCTCTTGGTGTAGAATAGTACGGTAATTCGGGGCAACAGTGACATAGACGAGAGCTTACGGTTGACAAGATAGTCAACAATTTGGTGCCGTGACCAGGATTCGTGACTCGTCTGTGACGTTTGCCGACCGAAGTGGCTGTCCTAGCCTGCTGTACTAATGCCCCCTCAGCGGTGGCTATCTGGAACAACTTGTTCTAACGTTTACACATGCTAAGCCGACCGCCACGACTTCGGCGCGTTTGGGCTTAATTCTCGAAGACATCTAGTTGATTCCGTCGCCTCGTAGACTGTGTGAGTGAATCCAATGAACGTTTCGGAAGAATTGGAACTCGGTGCCATGATGAGTACTACCGATGACGACAACTCGCTGGCTTCGCTGCGGCGAGCACGTGGCCTAGAACGCCGGCAGCTATCACGAGCAGCCGAGAAGGCGAAACAGTGGGACAGTGATGTATCCCGACCGGACAGAAATGTGATAGTGGACTTGATATCAGTTGTGAAGCAACGTCAACAAATAATACGTGAACTGGATCTACAGGTGTTTGCGAGTAGGTCGTTATATGATGTAATGTTAGAGGAGGAGGAAGCTAACTGTGCCGAGTATAGTGACAAGGCGATTACGACACTCGCCATCCTGACTCGACTTGTTGGTGGCTGCAGCACAGCAGTGCCTTCTACTCTGACGCAGTCGTTATATCGAATACCGGGGGTATTCACCAAGCGTCCACGACTTGGTTGGCTTATTGGTGGCTCCGTGGAAAAGCGAGTAAATGCTACGGTGCAATCCGTCCAGGGGCACTGCTGTTATACCACTCCGGCCGCGTCTGTTGGCGACATCGAGAAACTGCGGTCGCTTGACAAGCTTAGAATAGAGCCATCTACAGAGACCCGCTTAACTAGAACTAGACTGTGAGATCAGGCGAACGGTGAAGTTGTAGTGGCTCAAACTCGAAAACAGCGTGCCAAACGCCTTCCTATACGCGCACATCTCACACGGCGGTCTGGACATCCCCTGTCTCCGTACACTAATTCCCAGACTTCGCCTCTCCCGCCTCACTGCCCTGAACAGATCATCCCACATAGGCACTCAATGGCTGCTGTCGACCGAGTATCACAGTAAGGAGCTGGCGAAAACCAGCGCTCTCTGTGTGTTCGATGACACGACCATTGAAGACGCCGCACACGAGACCGAGTACTGGTCTCGTACACTACATAACACAGTCGATGGGGCTCACCTGAAACACACACACCTAACCCCTTTTACAAATGACTGGGTCAAGGGAACTCCTTACCTATCCGGTAGGGAGTACATAAACCTGATTAAGTTAAGGATCAACGCACTACCAACGCGTGCCAGACTCGCAAGGGGTCGCCCCGGGTACGACAAATTTTGTCGTCATGGGTGCAACGCTGTCGAGACGCTGGCCCACATCGCTCAAGTGTGCGATCACACCCATCGCCCTATAATCAAGCGCCACGATGACATATGTGAGCGAGTCACCCGCCTACTCCGTGCTAAAGGAATGCAGGCGGAACGAGAGCGCACCTTCCGAAGTCCCGCCGCACCGGCTCGGAGACCAGACCTCGTCATAACAACATCTACGAGGGTCTGGGTCTTGGACGCCGAGGTCTGCGGCCCCTCAAGAGACCTTGCATTGGCCAGACGGGATAAGATCAGGAAATACGATATACCCGGGGTCAGGGATCAACTTCCCAGCTCGCTTCCCCACCGATTCGGGTCCATCACCGTGTCGATGACCGGTGTATGGGAGCCCGAGTCGGTGAAGGATCTCCTGACTCTCGGGTTATCGAAGAAAAAACCTGATCGACCTAACCGTCCTGGCCATGCAGGGTACCCTACGGGTCTTCCGGGCGCACCGGGACCACAAGAGCTGGGTCCGTCGCGGAGGAGGAGCAGGCGAACTCACCGGGAGGCGATTTTAAATTATTTTTTTAGGCGGGCACTGCCTCAGTGTGCAAATGTGCAATTATTGAATAAATTCAATGTTGTATTCCAAACAAAAGGAAGAAGAGACCCTGCGAATGTTGTTCGAAGCAACAACCCAGCATCAGGACGTCCGCTATACGGCGACTGTTCCGGAGAAGGATAGCATCGCGAACCTAGGCAATAACAAGACCGCGTTGCCACGACTCGATGCTACACTCATCAAGCTGAAACGTGACTCTGATAAGCACGAAAAACATAACGACGAACTGATGACCTTACCCCGCAGCAGGTATGCCGAAGAGGTTTACGACTTCCAGGCTGAGGGACCATCTGAGCGTGACGAACCCAACTATTTGTCTCACCATCGCGTCGGCCCCTACGAGAGGTCTCGAACTGTAGAAATACTCGCCAAGCGGTTGCTGCAGCGGGTTGCTAGAATGTTTGATCCGGTTGGTTGGATGTTACCGTTTGTGCCACTCGGTGAGAGTGAAATTGCCGTGCCAGAAATCGCGCGCTCGCGATTTGAGGACCGGTACTGGGAGGGCCAAGTCTTGAATGACCTGGCTACTCGAGAGACGTACACCCACCCTAACAAGGGGATCGACGCCCATGAGCTACACGTATCTGCGGATAGATCTGAAAGGGCTTATTCTGCCGCTGCTTACATTCGGACGTTGCACGACAGCGGCTCAGCCGACGCGGCTCTCCTGATGGCAACCTCAATAAGGGCCGCCCTGCACAAATCGCTCCAAAGAAGCTTGGTCAGTTTTGAACTGTCCCGATTAATTCGCGGCCAATCACCTACGCCAGCGGTGACCCCGGGGAGCTTCGCGCGATCACGCCTGCTGACTTCCTTCACGCCGCGACGCCACAGCCGTTGTGTGCCGCACTTCCACTCGACCCACTGGGAGGGACGGCGCTTATCGGTGACGGTCCAACTCGTCCTGATCTCAACCGCGCGACCAGGGACATCACTCGCTATCTCAGGGATCTCTCCGTTCGACGGAACCGCGAATATCTGCTTCAACTACGTTCAGCCAACATTGAAAGCTCGGGAGTTAGTCAATTAACATCGTCCGCTATGGATCACGCGCTTAGAACGGCTATAGAGTTATTAAAACGGGGACCGTTTTCCCGGGGAGTAATGCATTTATATGATGAGAGCCGCATCTGTCGCCGTCGTTGAGTACCTTTGTTTGAAATCCATTCATTTGCGCGGGCAACCAGCGTCGGCGGCATTCAGTTCGCGCGTTCAAACCCAACGGACACTACCGTACGATCTCAGTCGTACGACAACCACTGCTCCGTCGTCATCGCAGAAATAAAGACTACACAGTCGAGCCGTCAGAGAGACGGTAGCTAACTAGTAAGGCAAAGTGCTTGTGTCTTCTTCTCTTGGTGTAGAATAGTACGGTAATTCGGGGCAACAGTGACATAGACGAGAGCTTACGGTTGACAAGATAGTCAACAATATTCATATATATATATATAACTTTGTAGTATCCCCTTCCCTTAAACATTAGCTGCGGAAGACTTTTCCTTCGTTGTTTTAGGATTGTGCCGTATCAAAAACAGGTGTTATACATCAACGTGATGGCACGAACAGTTGCCGTAGGTTTGAGATTTGTAAACAGTGGGTCAAGTCCAGCAGACTTTCCATCTATTCTTGTCATATACCCTGAGGAACCTCATCTTCTGTGAAGTCGCTTTACGGCTTATCGTTTTCATGTTCTTTTTTTTCGGCAAAACAAAGTCGCGGGGGAATATCCTTGTAAAGTACTGTAGCCATTCTTGTCGTTAGTTAGTAGATATGTCTCGTTAGGGGGTTCTGGAAAGAGAATCTAAAGTTAATAAAGGCTTTCCTGAATTTTGCGGATTCGCATTTCGGTTTAATATTGGCGCGTTGTCTCTCAAGCAGGCCTTTATAACACGCGCATTAAAATAACAAAATAGACAAGATTACTACTTCTGCTCACTTTGTGTTGGCATACTAATGATTTGGCAATGCGGCATTCTTGGTCGATTCTTTGTGATTAAACGTAGTGGTTCGACAGCAAGCATTCGTTGTTGATGTCTGTGCAGTCTACCAAAGGTACCGCTCGTAGATGTCGAGGTCTTTCAGAGAAAAAAAAAAAATATATATATATATATATATATATAATCATTTATTTAAGTGTAGCAAAATATACATTTGTGATGTAAGAACATGTGCACAGCCCGCTGGGGCAGAACTTAAGGCACTAGGTCCAGGCTTGGGCCGGTCCACCTAGCCAGTATAACCTCTATATATACATATATATATACTGCTGAGTGATGCTATCTGCTCCTCCGTCAGAAAGAGGTAGGAACAATGACACAGAACGGCGTTTTTTAGTAAGCTTGCAGTAAGCTTGTTCGTTTTATTGATTTTTTCAATCGAGGTCGTTTGTCTGTTATTTATCAATAGCAGGCGCCCCCAGGCGCGCTCGCGTTTTGAGCACACGTTTGCTTAAGTCTGCCTAAGTTTGGGTAGACACCAGTGGTCGAATCCGATTATCCGGTATCCGGATGGAGCAAGCTTGGTGGAACGCATAAGTATATACTGAACCCGCCAACTGCATAAGGATGGACGGGCTACAGCACAGCGACTTTCCACGCCTCAGGAGAGTCATCAACACAGTGAAGGGAAACGCACGATTTACAGTGAGGGCACCGAGCCGTGCAATGGAGTAGAGCTATGTATCTCGGAATCACTCGCACACTACCACTTTATAGCACAGCTGCTGCCTGCAACGTTTTTGTCGGCGCTCTTGGTGAATGTTGAGGGGACTGGTCTATTCATTGGCACAAGTGTTACTTAGTGACACTAGGTTTGGCTTTAGGATTGCTATAAAAATAAATAATATATATATATATATATATATATATATATATATATATATGCAGGGTCTTCTATAAATATTTAAAATGCGACATAGGCAATTCTAGAGCACGTTAAAGTAAACATTTTTTACATTGGAACATAGCCTCTGAGAAATCTTGTTTCGAAGTAAGGGTGATATTACCAGAAGCTTTGACACCGGTGTTGTTGCCCGACATAGAAGCACAATATGTGTAACTGCAAGACAACCAGTCTTTCTATACAGAAACTAAACACATTGTCACGTTCGTGACAATGTGCTGTGGGAAAATTCTGCTTTGGATAATGCATAATGCCGGCCAGAAGATGCGATACGATCGTTTTGAAGAAAATTCGCAAAAAAATTAAGTTGTTGTTTAGTATTCACGCCCAATACCTTTAAATCATAACCTCACAACCATTAATTTTACGGCAATCATTTTGGTACCAAATGTACAGCGCTACGAGTAGCCATAGGGTTACGATTTTAAGGTTTTTTTTTTTTTTTTTTTTTACAGGGGCCAGGAACAAAAATGCATAACGCACACCTTTTGGTCTGGGTAGTGTAGGACTCTCAAACCCACTAAAAACCTGGTGACCCCCTAACCTACATGACCGGGATACTTGTGGTATTACTTCAGTGCATGTAGGGAGCCGCTAGTCTGGCTCTCAATCTTCGGCCTGGCGGCGCTCCATGCGCTGCCGCCTCTCTTCCGTCAGCTTTATCTTCTCTCTCATAACAGTCTCCACAAAATCAGAGCCCGCCTCCCAACTTTTTTTCGAGCTGAGCATCCCTGAGAGTAGGTCTCTCGTCGTATTGCACTGCACGTCTAGCCGTGAGCGGGTTGTCTGTCTCGTGATCTCAAGAGCTCTGCATGCAAAAAGCGTGTGATCCACGTCGTCGGTCTCGCCGGCATCGCACAAGACACATATGTCTACCTCAGTCTTTCCAATCTTCACCATGTAGGTCTGGAAGCTGCCATGACCGGTGAGAACTTGGATTAGGTAGTACGTCGTCTCCGCGTACTCGCATCGGTACCATTTGATGAGATCTGGGATTATTGACCTCGTCCACGACCCTGGTGCATCTCGTTTAGTCCCAGTCCACTCAGCCTCCCAGCTTTTCAGAGTCTTTATTCTTGCATCTTCTTTTCTAAGTGTCTGGTCCCGGTATAAGAGGATATTCTCCTCTATCCGTTTTGACCAAGGTATCATGCGGGAAATTACCAGCACAGCGTCTGTAGACACCGTCCTGTACGCTCTGGCGACTCTGATGGCCAGCACTCTCTGCGCCTTCCTTAGCTTTTTCTTATTCTTCTTGGTCTTCAGTGCAGCTGGTCCCCACACTGCTGACCCGTAGAGCAGAATTGAATCAGCGACTGATGCTAGAAGACGGCGCTTTTTCTCCGAGGGCCCTCTTGTTCTTGGCATTAGCCTGGCGAGCTTGCCCGCAACCTGATGCGTTTTGGCCGTTGCATAATCAATGTGGGCTGTACAGCTTAAGTTTCTGTCGAGCATAACACCCAGGTATTTGACCTGCTTGTGTATTTGGATCATGTGACCGTCCACACGGATATCCAGCTCCCGGCAGTGCTTTCTGCCAATAAGCAAAACCGCCTCGCTCTTTTCCGGTGCCAGCATCAGGTGGTGCGACTTCATCCACCGGCTAACCCCATCTAGGGCGTCATTTGCTCGGTCCTCCAACAACTCCGCATCCCTTGCGGTGACTAAGATTGCCAGATCGTCGGCATAGGCGACGAACTCAACACCGCGAGGCCTGCTTATCTCTAGCACGCCGTCGTACGCTAAGTTCCATAGCGTAGGTCCTAGCACGGAGCCTTGTGGTATACCTGCAGTCATCGCGTACTCCCTGCCGTCGTAGCTCACACTTCGTTTGGCCAGATACGACGCTATCATACGCCGAATGTACGCTGGTACTCCCTTTTTCTCCACCGCATTCAGAATCACCCTCCAATTTGCGCTGTTAAACGCATTCTTTACATCCAGCAATATCAGGAGGCATAGATTACGAACTCTGGGGCTCTTCTGTCTCTCCTCTTCGGCCTTAGCGAGTATCTTGCTAATGGGCTGGAATGTGGACCTTCCTTTACGAAACCCGTACTGATCCTCTGAGAGCAAGATTTGCTTTTCCTCGATTGCGTCATTGAGCCTGCTCGCTAGTATTGACTCCACGGCCTTGGCAACTGTGTCAAGAAGACAGATGGGCCTGTAGGCTGAGGCCGAGCATGGCTCCTTCCCCGGCTTTGGGATAAGAGCCAGGCGGGCCTTCTTCCATTCTTCTGGAAACCGTCCCTCTCTTAGAAGTGCGTCTACGACCGTTTTAAAGGCCGATGGGCACTCCTTCATTAGACATTTGATCGCCTCCGGGGGTATGCCGTCGGGTCCTGGAGCCGTGCCCTCTGACATCCTTTCAGCCGCTCGCTGGACCTCCTCGAGCGTTACAGGAGGAATATCCTCCTCATTCACCGTAATAGGGTCTCTGCCTTCCTCCGTCTGCACCGGAAAAAGGTGAGCCACAATGGCTTCTACGAGATCAGATGGGATCGTTAGAGCTCTCTTGCCCAGTTTGTCCATCACAATTTTGTAGGGCTTTCCCCACACGTCCTGCTCGATCTCCTTGATCAGTTGGTTCCAGCACCGAAGCTTACTCTTTCTGATGGTGGTCTTTAGGTTCACGCGTGTTGCCTTGTATTCGGACCAGCGATCATCTGCTTTATCCCGCCACTCCTGCTCAGACGATTCCGTTCTCGCCTTTTTGGCCTTCCCACGGGCCCTAGTGTATCGGCGCCGGGCTCCAATGCACTCTCTCCGTGCAGCGGCCACCTCGGGGGACCACCAGTACTTTGGTGCAGCGTTTCTCCGCCGCGGATGTACTGGAGCTGGCATTGCCTTCTCACATGCTTTACGGAGGATTTTGCCTAAGCTTTTCTCGTTGAAGGTGTCCTCCAGTTCGTTACAGCCCCGAACTATCTCCTCCTTGAGCTTCTCCTTTCTCATCCTGCGAGCCGACCATCTGGGCCTGTGGCATCTAGCGGCAGGCACCGTGCTTTTGAGTGATCCGTCGTTTGTCACCGTGTATGTAATATATCGGTGGTCACTAAGGTTCTCTTCGTGTTCGAGGACATCCCAGTTCACTACTCTGTAGGGTGTGTTCGCGGCGCTGATCGTCAGGTCTATAAAGGCTTGCTGATCTCTGCGGGCGAACGTTGCGGCCGCTTTTGGGTTGTTCATAACCAGAAGGTTCCGTTCGGCCAACCATTCCATCAGGGACTGTCCCCGAAAGTTGGTGCGCCTACTACCCCAAAGCACAGACGCCGCGTTGAAGTCTCCCGTGATAATCTGGGCCTGATGATCCTGCGTTCTGACGCTGACGTCCAGTGCCTCAAGGTATTCTGCAAATTCCTCTTGGCCTCTGTTGGGGGAGAAGTAGCAGCTATAGAATACTGCGCCCCCATCGATCTGAATCCAGGTGAACCCCTTTCCCTGGCCCCTGTCCCGGATTGCGATGTCTTTTCGACGGTTTGTCCACCAGATCGCGGTGTCCGTTCTTTCGTCTACTATCCATACCCTTTTGTACGCTGCCTTTGCCAGGGCCTCGTTTGGCTCTGACAAGAGACATAGGTCAACTCCCAACCGGTCTACTGCTGCCGCAAGAAGGTCATGTGCGGCCCTGCATCTATTAAGATTAACCTGCAAGACCTTAATTTTCATAGCTTGTCGAGATTTCCTGATCCGTTCTTGCCGCCATAGCTGCATCTGCCGTTGCATTTCTGGCTAAGGTGGGAAACTTCGTCGTGTGTCTCCTACTTGGTCTCTTCCAACCACTTTCCTCCGTTTCGTGGTTTGCCCTAGTCTCCTCTGTTGTCGGGCAACTGGCACTCTTCTGCGGTCCCTCTTGTCGGAGTAGTAGACCTATCTTCTTCCTTCGCAGGTCGTCCACCCCTTTTCTGTAGGCAGGACATGCCATTGAGTTCGCTGAGTGCCCTGCCACAGAGCATACGTAGCACTTTCTGATCTCAGCAGTGCAATTTCTCGCTAGATGTCCAGTGGCTCCGCAGCGATAGCATCTGCAATCCTTTGCCGTATGGCCCATCCCCTGGCATCTCGTGCAGCATGGGAGATCGATCCGTTCGGTCACCCGGCAGGTTGACCAACCCACACTAAGTCGTCCTCTCTTCAGTAGGGCCTCGCCGATCCTTCTACTTATGACCAGGGCAGAGATCCAGCCTCCATTTGCCGCTTTGCGTGGGACCTCTGCTGTTACCTCGCCCTCCTCCTGGACCTGGTTTTTGACGGCTTGCTCCAGTTCCTCCTTAGAGGTGCCCTGTTCAAGGCCGTGGAGGATCAGCTTCATTTGTGCGTCCCTTTGCCAGGTTTCGACACTAACGTTCGATGAGACCTTTAGCTGGTTTGCGAATTTTTCGCACCCCCCGGCCTCTCTTTCTCGTACTTTGAGCCGGATGTCTCCGTTAGCAGCTCCCTCGACCTGAACCTGTACTCCGAATTGGTCCGGGCAGACTTTGGTTTGCAGTTCTTTAAGGATGTCGGCGTAGGAGCCACCTCCCGTTCGGACCACCACTGTGTTCGTTCTGGTGGTTCTGTGCGTGCTTTTGGCGCTTTCTTTCTTTCTCTCTCCTTTTTTCTGGCCTTTCTTGAGGCAGAAATCTACTGAAGCGGCGAGTTGTCCTCCCCAACATGCCTCTGCGGCCTTTCGGGCTATTACCGTGTCCAGGTCTTCCGGGAAGTGGACCGTTATCGGGCGTCTCTTCTGGCTCGTTTGACCGGCGTCTCGCTCCTGCGGCCCTGCGTCTTGTTCAGCTCGCTGTAGATGCGTGGTCATTTGTCGGAAGAGCCTTACGACGCTTTTGACCTCAACTTCTCCTTCCTCTAGTTTTCCGACCACGAGAGTTCTAGTGATCTCTGGTAATTCCTCTGCGGCGGAATCTCCGTCTTCTGGTACCATTTCCGCACGGGTTCGAAATACTGCCACGTTTCCAGGTTTGACGACCTTTACTCGGGTTACCGCCGGGAATTGCGGCGTCAAGCGAGCAAGGAGTTCTGAGTCTTTGGCCGACCCTTCGCGTATGACCACCGCCCTTACTTCTCTTTCTGTCAAAATGCTACCGTGAACATTCTTTGTCATGCTATAGAGTCGTATAGGCCATTTCTCTTTGACCAGCGTGACCACCTCCTCCTCACTCGTTGCCTCGTTCATGCGCCTGTACAGCTCTGCTGCGCGCTGATCCTCTTTCTCTTTCCTAATCTCCTCGGCGCTGATCTCCGTCTTACATCTGTTGCAGATTTGCGGATCTCCAGATGCCTTTGTGACTAGGGTCGCCTCTGAAGCATCTGCTGGCTGGAGCTCCATCGCCAGGTTTAAAGGTCTCTTTTAGCTTACTTCGCAGCTCTGCCAGTTTGATACGGCCATCTTCATGCAGTCTCCTGGCAGCCCTGTGGAGCTTCTCTGAAGCCCTTTTGATATCAGTTTGGGTCTTGGTGTGCTTCACGGTAAGTGCTTCCAATTCGGACGCACTTTCTAGTAGTGCTTCAATCATGGAGTCCAGTCTATAAGTTGCTTCGGTCGCCTTTTTTACTTCCTTGTGGCCCGTTTCGTCGGGCTTCTCTGGAGCGTCCTGGATCATTCGCTCAGCTCCAGCTCCTGCCGTTTCTTGATCAATGGGGATCCTAGTCGTGGCCACCGAGCCAGTCTCCAGTCCGCCGCAAGTCTCTTCTATCTGAACTCCCGTTGGGCTATCATCCGGGGCTCTTGTTAAGGCCTTTCCTTGGGAAGGATTTTCTCCGTCCATACAGGCCGTAATGGAATATTCGTCCATGATCAGGTTACGCTCATTCACTCCTTAGCCCCTTGTCCGGGCGTAGGTAGCCCTGCGTTAGTTGAGCTGCCGTTAGAATTCAAATTTGAATGCTCGGCGGACCGCTCGGAGCCTTCCGACCGCTGCGCGGGTGGTTTCGTTTTGCTTCAGCCTGCCGAGAAGGACTTGTTTGAACTTCACAGCAGCCTGGCTCCTTACCGCTTCATCGCACGGTCACGCACAATACACCAAAATGGTCACTGAGTTTCACACATCACTACGGTATGTCACTCTCTAGGTTTACCTGCCTGTATACACACGAGCAAGCAAAACCTCTCGGAGCTCCGTAGGCACACGTCCGCACTCTTTGGCGCCAAACCAGCTTCTACGATTTTAAGGTATTAGGCGTGAAAGTAATTAAAATACCTTAATTCTATGCGAATTATCTTCTAAACGTCCATGTCGCATCTTCGAGCCGGCGTTATATGTTCTCGAGAGCAGAATTCTTACGAATACGGCGATGTGCTTAGCTTATGTACAGAAGGGCTGGTTGTCTTGCCATTGCACATTGTGCTTCTATGTCGGGCAACAAAACCAGTGTCATACATTTCAGTAATATCACTCATACTCTGAAACAATGATGACCAAGGTTACTAGAAGACTTCTGCAAATGCTTAGCACCTAAACGGGGCTAAAACAGTGCAGATAGGGAACAGTAAGCAATAAATTTACTAAGCTAAAGTAAAAGCCGCTAGTATGTTATACAGATTATACAACCGTAGCTATGCTTCTTGTACGCTTGTTTTTTCTATTCGTGAGTAAGCGATTATTGAGATTCTTTTCCGCGTAAAACACTGGTAAGCTTAATGTGTAGACGGGAGAGGAATGGTCCTTTATTGGAATAGCGCGTGTGCACTGCAGGCATATCGTGTTCTAGCCTCCAAAAGTTAAGAACCTAAGTCAGAAACACACTGAACAATCCCGGGCTGCTAGATTGGTATGGCTATAAATGAACAATATGCCTTCATGAGTAGTCCGCGTGTGTTGCGTTGATCAATTGTGTCAAAAACGACCAGCGAAATCTATGAAAAACGGGTAGTCTTTTTCATAGACTTCAAGTCCGCGTTTAATATAACACCAACTATATAAAAAAACTCTATCTTGTGGCGGTCTCTGAGCAATAATAGCGTTTCTGTCCAGCATAACAGAAAAAGAGAAAGTTACCTTACATGACGGAGTTTCCAAACAAAATCCCATATGTCGGGACCATCATCATAGCTTTTAGCTACAATATTAACATCTAATGTTGTCAGTGATCGTCCTGGTTAGATGAGGAAATAACATAATTAGGTGGTTTAAGTACATGTATGATTTCTAAATATAGTATACACTAATCCTTGATTACTGAAGTAATTATATATGTATATATATACGTGCGTGTGAAGAAAACTAAAGACGGACTATTTGAGTAATAAATATAAATATTAATAGGCTTATAAACCAAATGCTATATTTATTAGTATCTAGTAGCGTTATCTTTTAGCGAGCTCTCAAAACCATTGCAATTATATAAAAGCTTAGTGACTTGACAACTACATAACGCAGCACCATCACCTTGATACAAAAATGATGGGCATAAAATTTGCTATTGCCTGAGAGTGGTCTTTCGGATGTACATTTTTGGTCGCAATGGAAAAATTTTACGATTTTTCATGAAAAGGCGTTAACGTAAAATATCGACTTTTCATGACTTTCCTTAATCTGGGTATTAGCTTTTTGCTACGCAAGCTAGTGAAATGTCTTCCGTTGTGCATAATTTTCCTTCGAACACGCCGGTGTAATCGGTTCCTTCATGCGTTGACTGGCTCTCCCGCAAACAGAGATTTCGCACAACTATGTAGGAAAAAAGGCAGAAAAACTACTTTTATAAACTTCACTCTCTCTCCTAAACAAGACGTTTCCACGTCTTCGCTCCATAGGGAAAACTTATTTTCTTGCCGAGTTCTATCAAACCTTGAAATGCGTGCACAACAATATGAATGACCCTGTATATATATAATTATTTTTCAAGCTTTTTTAAGTTCAAACGTGGTTTATTCACCGGAACTGCATTTTGCAATGCTTAAGTTATCGGTGAATAAAACTGATTGAAAAAAAAATCAAACATCGAGACAAAAAGTCACACTCGAAATAATTCAATTAAATCATTGAATAAGCACCTTACACAATACGTAGTCAAGATAAGTATTTTCACAAAGGATTTATAAACAGCGTTTGCTACAACGCCCAGCAATAGTTGAGGCAACACGCTCTCACACATGCGCGCAAGTGAAGTGATACACTTATAGAGCATCCTTATAGTACAAAATGACAGCAAGTAAAAACACAGTGCATAAATATAACTATTCTATCTGGGTAGGTAATCCCCTATTTTTAGAAATGCAGGTCCAGGTTTCCGGGAGGCGGCATATAAGTGAGTGTTGACTAGACTTGAATAATGCTGAGGGCACTGCAACAGTTGTTTTACGCATGGCTGATGTAAACTTTATTAATAAAGTTAAATAAATAACCGACAAAAAAGGATATATATATATATCTACAAAAATGTGCCGCAGTAAACCGTTACTATTCGGTTTGATTATTGCTGAATCTGCTATTAATGAACTAATGTATATTAATTAGCTGCTATCGTATTGTAAACATGTGTCTATTGTGTCAACTTTTAACGTGTAGCCGTAATATGCAAACGTCTATGCTTTTTTTATGTCTGCATTACACTGTATGCGTTTGAAGTTTTATTGTAAAATGTTCTAGACAGCTCGCTAGAATCTGTCCAGAAGTTTTGCCTAATCTAGACTTATCCAAAATTGGATCTTTTATTGTTTTCCGTATAACTAACGTACCTCTTTTGTTTGGTGTCGCTTTGATTTAATACTCTTAGTGTGTGTGTGTTATGCATGCAGTGCTTACTGAATGGTATTCTGCTTCAAGGAGACAAGCTTTTCTTGGCAAACATACCTAGAAGATTTTGGATTTTCGCCAGTAAGCGCTTGCCCGTCAATTTCGCCATCCCGATCAGCGATGACCATGAGAACGCCTAAGACGTAAGCCTAATTGCAGTCCAAAGTGACACAGACCATCGTTTCCCGATACATGTCACACATTGTACATGCGCTAATACTTGTAGCAGCGGGTTGAGAGTCAGTCTCCGCGCGCTCTCTCAACGAGAGTCAGTCTCCGCGCGCTCTCTCAACGAGAGTCTACGTCGCTCGTTCGGCAACATAGACCAGTCGGTAGTGTCCAGCGCGAGAAACCTAGAAATGTGGTCGTTATCAGGGTATTCAGGGCAGTTTTGCTGTTGTACCATTTGCTGGACATCTGCTAAAGTGTCCTGGACGTCTCATCTACCCTGCCTTTTGGGTGCCAGAACGTGTGGCAGAACTATGAAGCGCTGCCTACGGCTAATGCTACTCCTCGTGTAACTTAACGTCCAACCTCTCGAAACAACTAGTATTATCTCTCTCTCCTCTCTCTCTCTCTCTATATATATATAGCCTCTTCTAAGTGCACGTTCAGCTTCATGCTCTACCGTAATTTATCATCCTTAGATAATTACATTTGGCCGTCTTTCTTCCGCGTCGGACTGAGTTAAAATTAATCTGATAACAGGTAACGCATGTGACAGATTCCATCACACCGATAAAGACGTCTAAGGTTCGTTCGCTCGACACCAACCCGTTAGAGTCGTGCAGTTTACGACTGAGACTTGTTAAGGGCTCTGAATAAACGCCGCTGAATCATGTCACCGTTGATCGTGCGGTGATTGTATAAGTAGAGTGGGCAATGATGATCTTGTTGTGTCGGGCCATGGTCGGCCAAAGTTGAGTCGGTGTTGCTGACGAGTTTGAGCGCTAGAAGGCACTCAGTTCGGCAGTGATTTCTTTTTCGAGCACAGTGTTTCCTTCCATTTATGCCTGGTCAAGTATCAGCCCCCAGCAGCACAGCACGCAGCTGAGTATAGCGAAGACGCAGATGCGAACAGCTAACGTAAAATTAAATATTTGTGTCGGAATGACGTTGGTCATTGACCGTAGCACAACTACCACTTGTTTAACGTTAATGCGAGCAGGTACATTATAGGCCGCCAATTTCAAGTTGTCGTAGCGCAGCAGCAACATTTGTAGGGGGTGTAGGCGCCCAATTGCTAGTTTTCTTTCGAGTCTATGCACTTCGCCTTCAGTCAGCGATTTGACGCGCTTTTGTGACTGTGCGCACTCCACATGTGACTGCAGCTGTTTGCTGTTGCTAAACAGAATTTTCCTTTGGCCACTCTTCTTTGTAAATAGGCTTTCGTTTCCTTCAAAATAGCTTCAGCTTGCTGCAATGCACTTGTCTTTAAAAATCGCCGAACCCCGTTTTGTTCACTCCTTCGGTCGGGGTCTTGAACGAATACAGGGGAAAGGCTAAGCCATCCTGCTCGGTATATATATCTATATATAAATATATATATATATATATATATATATATAGGGTCTACAAAAAAGTCTTTTCGGATTGGCGCTTGCGCGGTTTTTACAGCGCCCGCCCTGGCGCCTAGGCATAGATCATTGGCCCACCCTTTGTTGTTTTCATGTAAAAAGAGCGGGGAATCTGCTGGTCTCCACCATTTTGAAATCTGTTTAGCCGTTTTTTCGTAAAAGTGCTGCAAAATGGAGGTAGAAAAATGCCAAATTCGGGCGATTCTACTCCATGAGTTTAAAAATGGACTGAGTGCAACGCAGGCTCACAAAAAGTTGTTAAAATCGTTTGGAGATGCCTGTTGCACAGACAGAATGTGCCAACAGTGGTTTGAGAAGTTCCGAAAGGGAAAAAAATGTTTTATTGTGTATTTGGTGGAATGTGGGCGGAATAGTGCACTATGAACTTTTACCGCGTAACCAGACGATAAATACGGCCGTGTACTGTCAACAACTCGAAAAGGTTCACAAAAAATTAAAGCAGTCGTACCCTGCACTAATTTCAAGGAAGGGTGTCCTGTTCCACCAAGACAACGTAAGACCCTAAGTGAGTAGAGAGACCCTTTCAAAAATTTCCCTACTAAAATGGGAACTTTTGGAACATCCACCGTATTCCCCCGACTCAGCACCATCTGATTACCACATATTCAGATCGATGCAAGTTTTTTAGGTGGTAAAAAAATTCACTTTTATCGAACACGTGCGTTCTGGACTGGAAAAATATTTTGGATTTTTTTGGAAATTTGAAAGATTATTTAGGAACCTTGTAAATCGTTGGGCAGAGGTTGTATCTTCCGGCGGAGAATATATAAATCAATAAATAAGACCTCCCGTGTCTCCTATATATGTGTTTTCTTTGTAGCACCAAAACCGAAAAGACTTTTTTGTAGCCCTATATATATATGTATATATATAAAGGAAATTGTAGTTACTTACGTTAAGGAAATTATCTGTCGCAGACGCAATAGCCGGTATCCGCATATACTTATAAGGTGTTGTGTCCCTGCGCCACAAAGCCTTATATTTTTAGTTTCCTTCGCATAATTTATTTACACATCAGATTGGGTAAAGTATACAATAGTACGATCGATATCACCACAGTCTCGTAATGATATTAATATTAAAAATCGCTCAGTGCCAGCTTTGTTAGAGAGGAGATTGCATTGCACTCACTGCTATGATATCTTACACATATACCATAACAAAATTTACAAACAAAAAGAGCCTAATATTTATATCATTTACTATATGTTCAACCACGGTCGGACATTCTATGGTGTGCGTATCTGTGCCTCCCGGCATTGCATCTTAAATAATTACTTTAAAAGTCCAGATTTAAAAAAATCCGGATATTGCCGTGCAGGACTTTCTCATGCTATTTTGTTCCGCGGTTTATTTTAGGTGAGACTTTGTTTTAGTTTTGTTTGGTAGTGCTATTGTTTTATGTGGTCCTTTGTCAACACCGAAAAGCCTGTACTCGCTGTGTATGTCCATGTATACATGCACATTGCATGCGCGGCGAACTATAGACGAGCTAAACTAAACAACTTCAGTAGCAGCAAAAGATGCACAGTGTACAGAAGCACCGGGCAGATAGATTGGAGTGCATGCAGGGGGCCACATGAAGGCGATATATTTCACTGGTAGGCGATAAGGGAGCGCTTAGGCTAGACGCCGAGACGGCCCCATCGAGCTGGTCGGCTATATCTGGCTAACCACGAAGATGTGCTGTAGGACAAAAGGCGTCTGACAAGGCCAATCAATAGTGAAACGTTGAGCACCTACGTGCAGATGAGCTACGATGATAGCGTTCTCCCACCACTCCTAGAAACCAAGAAGATTAGATAGATATCGAGGGGGATCGAGAGATCAATACTGGCGAACCCCTCGGTGAGACTGAAAGTCGAACAGTTTGTAAGGCCTGTTTGGCACTTGGCTAAGTTGTTGCAGATTCTGTTGCGAATCGAGCCCGCTGCCTTTTATAAACATTAATGGCATTAAGTTCGCTTACCAAGTAATAGGCTATCACCCAACAACAGCAGCAGCCGCCTATGCAAACATTTCAAGTACAAGCGCATGCCGTTGGATGTCATTATTACGGGTCTTGCGTCACGACACGCTTAGCGCTATCCTTGCCGGTGTGCGTTGGTATTGTTGTTGCTCATATGTCATCTCAATTAGGGCTCATCAACGATTGTGAGGCTGTTTAAACCTTCACACAAAAAGGGTCCCCTTTAGGGGCTCGTGCTTTCCGCTTGTTCATTTGCTTGCACGTGCCCGAAAACGTCCGCTCTGGCAGAATGAGCTGCTCTTTCTAAGCTGAACGGAGTCCTCACGAAACCGAGCTAGTCCCGGGCGGCCATAGCGTTTGTACCCATGATCTACGTTTATGGCGTGCAACCGGGCTACATTCCGAATTCGGGTTGCTTCTTCAGGTCATCCATCTTCCCTTCGCACAGACCCGCACCCATCCACGCGCTGCTTATTAGCCGCAGTTACTTGCTGCACAGTAAACTTCGTGCCGTTCTTCCCTTTTTTCTCCCTGTTATATCTTTCGATTGTTGACTAAGTGGGAGCTCGACACAAGCGACAAACCTTTTGCTCTAACTCATAGATAGCGGCAGGGCAATGAGCATGTACATGAGCGGTGCTTGGGCACAGGTGGCGGTGTAGGCAGAGTATGCCGCTGTTGGAATGCGGTCTAGCGTGGAGAGTGTTGCGAACATAACGCGCAGATTCCACAATGTCTCCTTGGGGAGTCATTCGAGCCTGACCTGGGGCATATCGTCGCCGTACCTTAGGTCCCGCCTCCATTCAGCACCCCACCCATCTGGCTTAAATTCCAAAATTGGCGGTAACGGCTGCTGGTCGAAGCCTTTATAATCATCAAGACTGTCGTCGTTGGAATCATCGTTGGATGTCATCCGCAATGAATGACATCATGTGAGGGAATCATTCGCAATTATGAGGCTTAAACCCTTCCAGTTAAGCCCCAACAGTATTTTAGTCCGCTACGGGGAAAAGCGCCCACGCGGATGGAGTCACCTTCTCGGTGCACCGAGATATCACCGTTCACGCGTATATGTAAGAGTGGAATGGACCGGGCATGCACTTTTTTTTGTATTTCAGTAAGCTATTGATTTATGCAAATGAAAAAAGCGTAAAGGAAATCGCTAAAAAGACCGAGCTTGCGCTCCTCTTCGAATACATTGCACGGCGACATTGCTTGCTGTCGCACTGCGCTTTGCAGACCTAATTTTGATCGATATTTTTCCAAATAGTGTTGATATATCCTGCGTCGAAAAGCAATTAAGAAGAGGTTCTATAGTATAGTCCGATTTATAGAAACTCTCATAGTTTTAAGATAACGCGTGTTTAGAAGAATTCGCGTTTTAAATGAAAATGGGCAGAGAGACAAAGACCAAAAAAGAAAAACATTAAAATGTATTTGCTTCGTTTTGGAATTTCAAGTATTGCCCTACTTTGTCTTGCCTGCGATACAGTGTGTACGCTTTCTTGAAAAAAGTGTGTGACTTTTCTTTAAAAGGAGGTCGCGCAATGTCTTAGTGAATAAGCGATTATGATTGTGTTATTAAGTTGTTAATTCATTATAGTAACTTTTCCTTGAACTCACTGGCCTTGTTGGCACTTGAATACGGTGTTTGTTAGAACTTGAAAGTTATTATATCCCTTGAATCTAACCAAACTCACGAAATGATTTAGGGCTAATACCGTTAGACTCTGTTGCGCACAGTACATCAATCCCCCGCAGCTTTCTTCTCAGATTCCTTACTTGTAGAAAAGCTGTGTTTTATTGCAGGCTTACGGGTTGTGGTCAAGTTGCAAATGGAATGAGCTTAAGGGCTATATCATAAGGTTACTTAACATAAGAGGAGTTTATATATATATATATACATTTACTTGATTTAAATCCACTCCAGATTGGGTAAAATATACAATAGTATGATAAATACCACTACAGCCTCGTAATGATATTAATGATTACAAATCGCTCAGTGCCAGCCTTGTTAAGTATAATAACACATATATATATATATATATATATATATATATATATATATATATATATATATGTCTTATTGTATTTGTATAAACAGCAGCAATAGCCGTTGTTGGCGCCACTGTCGATGTAGGCGCTGGTGTTGTCTGCATCGGTGCTCTGCGTATGGCTGCAGTTGTTTCCGCGTTCAGTGCTGGTCAGATGCTGCCAAAAGTGTGCAGCCAAATCAGATTGAATGGGAGCGTTGTAGTCTTGTGTTATTATTGTTGTTACGGTTGTTGTTGTTGTGGTGGCTCTTGAGGTTGTTGTTATGTTTGTTGTTTTGAGAGTGCGTATGCGAGAGAGAGAGAGAGAAAGAATGAACACAAAGCTTTAAAGAAGGAAAGACAAGCCAGAGAGAACACTGGTGTGACAAAGACTGATTATCACCATCAGGATGTATGTCAAGTGTTGCCCTGGTCCCTGAACGGGAGCAATGTCCGCTATACTGCTGATATTACTGATGCTTTTGTTGTTACTGTTGCCAATGTCGTGTTTGTTGCTAATGTTGTTGTTGTTGTTGTTGCTGTACCCATTTCTATCATTGTCCTCTCCTTGCGGGGCTGTTTTCGGCCATCCACATCGCACAACAAGCAGCACCCATAACAACAGTTTTGAGCATCACATGAAACCAGCCACAGCGTCGCTGCTACAACACACGAACGCTAGGCTATCCGAGCCTAGCCTAGCCTAGACGGACCTTGTCGATCACTCCTGTGACTCAACGCCGGCCCAGGCCAGTCCGAGAGCCATCGCTACTTGACCAGCAGGCACCAGGCCTGGACTGGAAGGAGGAGCCGTCTGATCTAATTTAGCTGTCGCCCTTTAAGCTAGCTTTTTCGTTGTCCTACATCCTACAGCTCATGGCAACATAGTAATCATAGTAAACACAACCGTGTGGTGGCTGCAAATGTGGCTCCGGCGGCAGCTGCAGCCGCTGCTGCTTCTGCACTTGTCAGCACGACGGCTAGATTGCTACCTTTAGCAATCTTGCCGTATACACCTCCACCCTGCGCCGGTAGCACTGCAAGCTTCATTGGTAACGATATTCGTTGGATCGGTACTGGTACAAGAGTAATTATCATATATATATATATATATATATATAGTAATTATAATAATTTTGCCAAGTGTGTTTTTTTGTAGTCCGAATGACAAGATCATTTGCGAGAGCCTCTCTAACAGCAAAAACATCAACAATCTTTAACAACAACAATCTTGCCATATATATATATATATATATATATATATATATATATATATATATATATATATTCATTTATTAATCACCTTTGTTAGGTATATAGTCAAATATTATACATAAAAACACGGTTATGAGCCAGCCTGGCCAGTAATTCAACTCTGGGGCACTCCCTCGCTGCACTGCATAGCGTACTACCACACTCCGGTTGGTGCGATGCAGTCCCTTCCACATATATATATATATATATATATAGTAATTTGGCCAAGTGTAGTTTTTTAATCCGAACGACAAGATCATTTGTGAGAGCCTTAGGAGCACGCCTAACAGCAAAAACATCAACAACACGAACAATCTTTAGCAACAATAACGACAACAAGGTCGTTTCATATCGATTGTGCGTGTAGGCGCTGCCTATGGACTGTGCAGTGCGATACACTTATAGCGATTGTCTTAGGCGCCAATACGGTGCCAATGCGTGATACCGTTGTCTGCGATGGGTCTACTGTTGGGCTAGACGTGGTGAGACGACAGGCTAAGCGAACTGTCCGCTACAGGTCTAAAATGATCGCTTTTTTGCCGACTGTTCGAGAAAGTAAAAATAAGGTGGCATTACGCATCTGGCTGTGCTGTCCGGCACGACATGCCGGCCATGTCGAGCTGACGCCTGCGGAGACATGTCGAAACAAAATGAGTGCCGCAACGCAATACCTTGTCACCCAAGTGACTACGAATTTGCAATGATGTGGCCTGCTTCATATTTTGTATTGACCTGATTACCATAACAGACCTCGTATGAAGGCAGGGGTTGGACAGCCATAACTGTAATAATTTTATCGTATAGAAAACTGAGATTAGCATGAAGCATCGTGTAGCTTGATAGAGCGAATTTTGTAAGGTGGACGACACTACAACATTCGCTCCATCAAGCTAGCCTCTACAGACATCTGCATATGAAGCAGTATTTGGTATGATAGATATTCGCATGTAGAAATGTTCCCCAGGATCGTACATTTGAATGATAAGACTCTTTATATATATATATATATATATATATATATATATATATATAAATATATATATGTATATATACATGTTTATATATATATATATATATATATATATGTATGGTGGACTAGAAATCAACCACGATAAAAAAAAACGGGGAGCACAGATGTCTCAATAAAAAGAAATGGTGCATTACCATCCTACCACACATTAAGTTAAGGCTGTTTAGTGTATATTTAATCATATGTATTGCAGTCACCAGATAAGGACACACATTTCTCACATGAACTCACGGGTATGCTCAATCGACCAATTGTTTCCCTTGCAATTTTGTGAAAATTTCCCTTCTCTTTTAGTCCGTTGGCAGAAACGATTTCTTTAGCGAACTTGACGATTTCCTAAAATACAGTCCTTTTTGTTTCTTGGCATATATATATATATATATATATATATATACATACTTTAAATAAGGTATGTACGATATTACCTATACTTAAAATAGTTGTGATAACTTTGACTATTATCTAGCATAACCGACATGCTTAGATCTAACTAAGCATGTCGGTTACTCCATAACCTGAATAGCAAACAGGAAAATAAATCCTCATGCAGCTGATACAGTTTACCTGGTCCAACCTATACGCATACCGTACCATCACCTTTTCAAATTGAACCACTTCAACAAACAAGCTGATATTGCATCAAATCTCGTAGGGCTAAATTTGGTAATACCTGGTACTGTTGTCCCGTTGACGGGTGTTCTTCGTAGTATTTGTTGTAGTAGTAATAGTAAAACCAATCAGAGTAATTATCTGACCTGCTATTGTTATTGATGTTAGAACTATGTGAATGCTGCTATAAGCCATCTCCGTGATTGCTTTTGTGGAAAAGCCGTTTGTGGAAAAGCGCTCTTAGCGACTGAGTACTCCGCTACTAGCCAGCCAGGCTTTTAGCCGAATTCGGGAAGAGGGTGATTCCGAAAATATCCGCCCACCTCGCGCGAATTTACTCGGAAGGCCAATACATCTCGGGAAAGATGAATCCCTTCTTGGTTGCTTTTACGGCGCCCTCGTGCGCCGCCGGGGCAGAACCTCTGTGCGGCATTAGCTGCGTAGACAATTCTCTCAATGCGTTCGTTCGACCTCTCTAACTGATTGGCCGACTGATGATGATGATGATGATGTTGTTGTAGTTGTTGTTGTTGTTGTTGTTGTTGTTGTTGTTGTTGTTGTTGTTGTTGTTGTTGTTCATTTTGCTGACACGCCTGCACTCGGCGTAGACTCTTAATTTCAGAGTTCACCGTAGTAACTCTGTCCTGCTTTTCTTCGCGGTCTAGGGTATTGGTTTTGGATGGACGGCAACCAAGACAACTGCACTATCCTCCTGTCATCTATGTGAGCAGTGTGGTATCAAATCCTTTTCCAATGATATGCGCGATATGTGGGCCGTTTTATTATTATTATTATTATCATTATTATTATGGTCGTTTTTATTTATTACATGTTAAATAATGTTACAATTGTGAGGTCTGAACGTATTATTGCAAATTCTTTAAATAATTATTTCACTCCATGGCGCCTAAAATAGATGCCGCGTTTCCTCTGCAAACGGCCAAAGACAACGCTTGTCTCAAGAATTGACCCTCTCTTTGGTCGCTTGTGACCTCCTGAATTCGCTTACTCAAATCTTTGAGAAATGCTTCGGTTCCCTTGCTGATGGGTCCTAGCGTCTCCATGGCAATAGGCACGAAAGTATATCTTATTATTATTATTATTATTATTATTATTATTATTATTATTATTATTATTATTATTATTATTATTATTATTATTATTATTATTATTGTGAGCGGTCAGCCCTTTCCAGAATGGTTATACACACATATGTACATGGCGTAATGATCATTTGCAATTTTGATCAGAACTGAAAGTATCTGCCTGAAAAACCGCGGAGTACTGTTGTTGATTATAAAGAGGCAAATCCTATGCATTATATAGCAAATCTGTAAATGCCATATATATGTAGAAATCTTTATGCGAGTCTATTACTATTTCTAAGTTTTTCAGTGTTTCCTGATTTTTTTGACAGATGAAGACGACAGCCGTACTGACGACACTTGCACACACTAAATATGGGCGTTTAATTAGTCAATTAAATGTTTTTTTTGGTCGCATAGTTTTACTTGTCAATACAGATTGGCATCGTTATCAAAAAACGACATATATGCGTTTGTAACATGTTTGTAAGGCACAGGCAACCTACTGCATATTCTTTGTAATAGCACTATAGTTTTGCAAATCAGTTAAACTCAGTGTACTACCAAATTCAATTTAAATAGGTAATATTTTCTTCCTTAAAAGCCACGGACAAACTTAACTGCAAAGTTGCAAACCCGTTTAAATTTGTATATGACTCTTTGAGATAACAAAGTAAGACTTCTTGGGGCGCGACTGGATTGTCCGGCGCGGTTCTGCGCATGACGAAGGAGAGAAACAGGCAGTTGTGTCTCTTTAATTAAAGTTGTTATCCAGACCACAGGTTATGCTTAATGTGATAATCTTAACCCTCTGTTTTTTTTACCCTTCTCAGCGATCTGCCGCCAATAATTCACAAAGAACACAATACGGTCGGCATCATACTATATGCTGACGATATCGTCATGTACAGTCGTGACAAGTTGGAGTTGCAGCGAAGCATACGCACCCTGGAGGGGTAGTGCGAGAACAACGGCCTTAAGATTAACGCCGAGAAAACGAACACTATTAAATTTAGACCTGGGGGACCGCTTGCTTGTTCCGATCGCTTAAAACTCAGTACTGGTGCAGTGGAGTTGTTAACACCTTCTGTTACCTTGGGGTTAACTTTTCGATGAATGGCACAACAATTGGACAACACATCGCCGAACGGACTAGAAAAAGTCTAGTCGCGATGTCCACAATCGAAAAGCCCCAACAATTATCCCTGAACACACTAAAAGCACTTTTTGACCTGAAAGTTGCGTCAGTGGCGGCCTACGGCATCCAGGTCATATGGGAACACCTCCGCCTATCACAGCTAGAAAAACTAGATAAGGTAAAGCCTACGTTTTTAAGCTAACCATTGGGTTGCCACGAAATGCAAAAAACCGTCTAGATTACCTTATGACTTCTTCTCAACCACTTATAGAAGATCTAGTAACTAGATTCCGTCCCTCAGAAACCGCTGCTCTTATTTAGTTTAGAGAAAACTTTATGAAGAAAGTTCGAGCAGTTCCCGGAAGCTTCTTTAATTCGCCAGCAATGGTCACACAGAACTGGCAGAGACCACTACAACCCAACTGAAATCTCGTGACCCGCTATCCACTTCACGGGTTTCACCATAAACTCTGGCATCGAAGAGACTTCCACGATCCTGACGTCGGCTGTTTGTGCCGTTTATGTAACCAGCCGTGCCCTATCTACCATCTCGATACCTGTCAGAGAGCTATTTCTCTTTCGCAGTTAGTTCGATGATATTTTATTACTTATCTATAAACGTGTGTTTTATTACAATGATGTACATATATATATATATATATATATATACATCTATATATATATATACACCATACATATGGCGCAACAAATAAATGATGATGATAAAGTTGTGTCACTTGTACAACTGACGCACAGTGCGTGTGGGGACATCATAGCGTTTCACTTGCAAAACTCGACAATTGAGCGGCAAATAAATTTCAGACTGCTGAAAGTGTGCATTGCCAGATGGTGGCCACATACGAAAACTGTATGTCTGACTGATGATCCGAGACCAGGCTAGATTGGTGAACACTGTAATCAGGGCCGAACTCATCGACATTGAGCGACTGATGAGAAGTGCTTGGCGTATCAGAATTCAAATGTTGGCAGTGATGGTGGAGCTCAGCGTTAGAACGCTGTGGACAATTGTGCAACCCCTCTCTTCGGAACCCGAAGATATATATATATATATATATATATATATATACGGCAATAAAATACAATTGTAAAAAAATTAGAAAATAAAACAGACACTAGTGCAGTCTATGGTGTTAGTGTATTTAGGAATTAGACAAGGATACACTCTAATGCGCGGTAATTTGAGCACGTTTTTCCACATCAACGGCAATTACACGCAACAGTCAGTTTAGGAAAAACCCGACTGTTGACCTCGGATGCGGTTGTAGCCGTGTTTGGCAGAACGGCTGTGATGCTGAACAAATACGATGTAAGTTATGCATACGAGCCCATATTCAACGGCTGACATCGAGGTAAGGGCCTTCCTGCACATCTCTCACACGTGAGTGGTGAAGGATCGGGGGCTGACTGGTACCGCCACTCTGAGGTACTGAATGTGGTTCACAAACTGCCTTAGTGTGCCTGCAAGTACTGTATCCCCCGTTGGCATCGGTCCAGCTCACCTAAAAAAAAAACCAATTGCCAAGATGAAGACATTCAGTCGTGCAATGGCCTGAATTGAAAACAACTCTCCCCAAATATGACCAGATCTTCGGCATTTAGGAGTATTTTTTACCAGGTCTCTGGATTTTCTTACCTTGTACCATGATTGTAAATTCTTTAGGAGAACTGAGCAGCGGGCCCAGATTATCCTCTTGCGCCAAATCAATTGTCTGTGTCTGAGGGGAGAGCATGGGGAGAGGATTAGGCAGAAGGAAGCGTCTTCTTCCTTGGTAGTATATTAAGTCGAAGTATTTGAAACCGACTGGATACTCTTCGTAGTGGCGCTTTGGTTTTGCAAATTCGTTCAAGTCAATGTGCTTGGCACTGCCGAAATAGTAAATTTTTCTTTTTCGTTAAAGCCAAGGACAAACTGACTTGACTCATCAGTTCAGCTTAGATAGATAGGTAGAAAGCAACCAGCCTTTCCAGTGCAAGTCTGCTGAATTGGAAACACCGCCCCCAGATCTCGTTAGCAGCATTATTCATACTATGATAGACAAGAATATTCCCTGTATCACAAAAACTATGCAAACGGCTAGTACAGGGCTAATTGGGATTGCTGATGCCGCCGTTGTTTTCTGGATCCTCAAAGACTGACGCGAGCTTAAACAAAACATTAGAAGAGCCCCACATTAGCAAAACATTGCGGTAGTCCCTCGAGCCAGCGTGACGTCTTCGCGACCCATCAAGGGCTATGTCGAACTGAAAATGAGTGGGCGACAACCCTCTGCATTCGTCGTGACTCCCTATCTCGGTAGCGATTAACGTTGCAGCGCGAAGGCAATAGTCTCCGAACCAAGCCGGAAGACATTCACTCAATTTGTTCCTATGGAATTCTGAGGACATTAAATCAAGCTTGTCACTGCTTCCTCCGGTCTGATACTGCCCCATACAAGATCACCGTGCTTACCGAAACGTAGGCTGCCAGACCTACAGTCGTTTCCGGGCGCTATAAGGCTGAGTGTCTTAGAGTGCGGGCAGAATATATGAATGGGAAAAAAGAGAGCCGTTAACTCCAATATCATATCACGGATATGGCACCCACGACGTCGCGCGAGATGTTCACTTCGTACATTTGCCCCTCGGCCGTTAGGTGTCCCTACCATCGAGGCGCGGCCATTTGACTTACAGCGCACTGCACGGCGGGAGAATCGCTATATATGTATGTATGTGATCAAAGAGTGTTGTATTACGTTGGGGCAAAATAAAAAAATATATAATTGGACCTTAAAGACGGGGGCGCTAGCGTCGCACTGCCTGCGACGTTGTGGCCCCAAAAACACCTCATGTCGGATAGCCGGCCGAGCAGTTACGAATAGCGTAAGCAGGTCGGGCCTCCACGGGACGCCACCTAACCAACAGGGCTATCCTGGACGAATGCTCTCACCAAATGTGTTTTCACTATGGTGTTTTACCAATGCTAGTGCTAGCGGCAATTGAAAAGCGAAACATTTTGTGTTATATACAAGTTACTATCGACAATTGTGATTCCTTGCCCGGAAGTTTGTATTGAAGCGGTGACAGTCTGTATTGTTCATCTGAACTATATCCAAAAGACTACAGTAGAAAAAACTGTAGTATTTTCGTGGTTTTTGTACACTCTGAAGCTACGTTTGACACTGCCACTATAAATTCCGTCTGCCCTCTGTTGTTTTTAGTCCTCGTAAGTTGTCTCCCTGGGGAGATCAAAACCCGTAAAAGAAAATACTTTTATATACGGTTCCCGTACTAAGATTTTAAATTTGACTTCCGTGAACAGCAATTCGACCACTTCCACCTGCAATGCCTCAAAGCGCCATCGTTAAATAGAATATAGTAATAGCTATGCGTGCGTTACTCTATATATGCATACATTCGGAAAAATAACCCTCCAGTAGACCTCGGCATTTATTTTTTTTAAGTTTAAGTGATTATTTTTTGTAGCCGTGAGATCCACTAGGATTTCAGGGGTGATTGTGTAGACCAAGTGTGCTCCGAATATGGTATATTAGATTAGAGATAAGATATCAGCTCGATGGCACGTAACTGATCGAAGGGCACCGCTGAATGATACCTTATTTTAGCATTACAACCCGCACTCCTAGGCTTATAACGCAAAACTAACCTTTGTAATTGGCTAAAACAAAACTGGGCAGGGCTAGCAAACTAACAAACTAGCTTCTGATGGTCCTCGCAAACCATGGCAAAAAAATGCAGGAAACCGGAACGATTTGAGTAGCTAACGACAGGCAAAAGGTAGCACGAAGATGGTGGGTGCTAAGAAGTGATCGTCACCGCCTGTACAACGTACCGCTATACCATCGGTGACATATACCTCACATTTGCAGCAGAGTAAAACACATAACTAATAATAATAATAAACAAGGGTTTATTTTTATCAATATGTACATGTATCATAATTATCAATATATTATTTATATAATATCTACAAAATTGCTTATTTTATTCTTATTGCTTGAGTGTCGGTGACCACTCAACATCATCTTGGAGTTGCCTATCTGTAAATTAATGACACTCTCTGTCGGAGAAACGCGGTCGATCTTGGCTCCGCTGTGGCCTCGAAGAGCTTCTTCTCAACCTCGTTTGTCAGTTTGAGTGCATCCTTGCCCCAAACGCCAGCTGACTCGAGGCCAAACGCCATTACAACGTAATCCTCAAGGAGATGCACGTATAGGCATTCTCCGTTTGTGCATCTCCCTTTAATAATAATAATAATGGTAGGAGTTCTTATTGAAGCCCGCGGGCTGATTTTTCGGGTATCACACACTCCTCTCCTATGTCGCCCCGCTCAATTATGTGACTGCTTCATTACAGCAAACAGTCTGCCTCTTTTTGTATCGACCCCGGCCGAACAACACTATCCTGACTTGACCGCTATCTAGGTGACATCACGTAGTCTCGATAGGCGTCAAGCGTCTACTTGTCGACTATAATTAGAAGAATCAATGAATAAATCAAATGAGAGGCGTAAGCACAAGTTGTCCGTCGAAAGGTTACCCTGACGAACCATGCCGTAAAGAGCGATGGTGGCACGGTGTTGTTGAAAAGAGCCGAAGGCTGTGTGTCCGTCTCTCTTGTTCTTCTTCATGTGTTTCCATCTCTCTCTCTCGATTTCGTGTGCCTCTCGGCACGGATACGCGGTCGGGGACGGTTGTCGGGCAGACCGTTTTACAGAGTGCTCGTCGTACTCGAGAGAACGTCTGTCGTCTCCAGTGGCGGTGTGGTAGCAGCAGTCTCTCTATAAAACATTCGAGCCGTTCGCGCCCTCGGAAGCGAGCGACGCAGCGACAGAGGAGGGGGAGGTGGAGGAGACGCTGGCTAAAGGCAATTCGAAAGGGGCAGGAGCTGAAGAAGGTCGCTTCCCCCGAACCCCCGGGGGTGGGCTAGGAGCAGTCGTTGGGGTTGCGGGGGGTCGGGTTGGCGGGAACGAGGGGGAATGGGGGGAAGAGGAGTCAACGGGCGAGAAGCCACCACGTAGGGAGGACAACACAATGATGCTTGCCGATGGCGGCAGCAGTAGTAGCAGCAGCATCACCACCAGACTCGCTAGTTGTGGTGCTAGCGTTTTCGGCCGCGGGCGATTTTGTATTCAAGTTTGCTGCGCGCGTTGTAATCTCCAATGCTTTCAGCACTCTCTCTCTACTCTGAGCATACAAACCGCACACTCTGTTTAGTCTGACACACGTCGCCGCCTGCTCACTGCCTTACGAGCGCCAGACAACAAGGCCGAGACGACGGCAGCAACAACAACAGCAATAACAACAACAGCAACAACAACAGCAACAACAACAACAGCAAGACAGCAACCAACACCACGATAGCGGCTTGAGTTCAGCTCTTCTGAGACATCTCTATCCGCCGGCAAACTCTATTAACTTTTTGAGCCGGGTGCGAGGTCTTGCTTGCAGCTGTCGAAGCAGCTAAAGCTGCATTGGCTGCAGATGTTGCTACAGCTTGCCGCAGGAGAGGCACGTGCTGTCTAGACGTGCCTACGACTGGGTGTGTATACAGATATGTGTGAAAGGATGTATGTGTGTATTATATATATATATATATATATATATGTGTGTGTTTTGCGTCTGTTGGTATCCGCACACGTGCGTGTGTATGCACCCAATGAATGCGTCAAACACTGGTCATAGTTAAGGTTTTATTTATTAAAATTCAATTTCCAGTTTGGGTATGTAAATATGAACATAGTACATATGACACACATAGCAAAATCGGTTTATGAGTATTCTGACTGGAACTGAGAGACCGACACAGGTTCAGTACAGTCGTTGAGGTGATACAGGGATCGGGGACCGCTACATCGAATGCATTTGGACTTCTTTCTGGATCTATGAAACCCAGCAGACCGGCGTAATAGATGATGAAACCGTGAACCCTGTGATGAGTGGCGAGATGCCGACATGAACGGAGAGGTTCCTTTATAATTAGTCATAATAATGAATGGAGTTATCTGGAGATTAGATACACCTTTTAAGATTATTCAGAAATGTTTCCAGGACGGCTGTTTGCGGTAACTTATAAACAATACTTAAATCCGAGCATGTGCAATATTATGTTCAAGTCATGGCTTGTCAAGAGCCTAAACAAACAATTCTTCAGGGCCTTCGAGTTCGTATGAAGTAAAAGGCTCGACAGGTACCTTATTTGCGTGGGTGAGTGTTGCGCAAGGTTCTCGTTGTGCTTGTAGTATAAGGAGGTGATTTTGCCCTTCGGGCTGATTATCCTTTTTTGAAGTCTTGAAATTTTTGACAATGTTTTCGTGTGATTCAGTCACCGGTTCGAACGGTTCTGCATCAGATGCAGCAGATATCACCCACACGGGCCATGATATCTTTACCGATTAGTTATAACGCATACACACGTGGAATCACTGTAGCCGACTACTGATCCTGCTAACACAGTATTCGGATTCTTCTTTTTTAAAAAAGGCAGGTATAACCTGCTATTAAACCAGGGAGCTATGTTTGGTATTCCAGGGCTCTGCAAAATAGGCATTAGAAGTCGGCGACTGACAGTAAACAGCACCCCCAAACCCCCATAACCCAGGTTATGGAAGCACTGTAAAATTATGATTTCAAGCGGTGGCTCTTACTCGAGGCGCACACTCACGGACTGAAACGTCTGGATTTCCCTTTTTTTGTGTGCCCAACACAGGCAGTACTGTTGCGGGTGCTGCTTTGAGCGCCAGTATAGCTGCAGTAAGTTGTAACGACAGTCAGGCGATGTGAAAGTGCCGCCGCTTTATCTTTTGGATGCTTCCAGTGCAATAATTTATCTAGACGCATTTTATCCAGAACGCTCAATGAACTGTATTCAGTTTCAGTCGCGGTGTCACATTGTTTCTGAAATGCCACCTTTGCATGCGCTCCGTCGATTCAGTGGCCATCACAGGATTGGCCATAACCGAATCGACCACAACTAGCGAGCCTGGTGGTGATGCTGCCGCTGCTGCTATTGCTGCCATCGGCAAGCATCATTGTGTTGTCCTCTCTACGTGGTGGCTCCTAGCCCGTTGACTCCTCTTCCCCACATTCCCCCCTCGTTCCCGCCAACCCGACCCCTCGCAACCCCAACGACTGCTCCTAGCCCACGCCCGGGGGTTCGGGGGAAGCAAGCATCATTGTGTTGTCCTCTCTACGTGGTGGCTCCTAGCCCGTTGACTCCTCTTCCCCACATTCCCCCCTCGTTCCCGCCAACCCGACCCCTCGCAACCCCAACGACTGCTCCTAGCCCACGCCCGGGGGTTCGGGGGAAGCGACCTTCTTCAGCGTCTGCCCCTTTCGGATTGCCTTTAGCCAGCGTCTCCTCCTCCTCCCCCTCCTCTGTCGCTGCGTCGCTCGCTTCCGAGGGCGCGAACGACTCGAATGTTTTATAGATAGACTGATGCTACCACCACCCCGCCACTGGAGATGACAGACGTTCTCTCGAGTACGACGAGCACTCTGTAAAACGGTCTGCCCGACAACCGTCCCCGACCGCGTACCCGTGCCGAGAGGCACACGAAAACGAGAGAGAGAGAGAGATGGAAACACATGAAGAAGAACAAGAGAGACGGACACACAGCCTTCGGCTCTTTTCAACAACACCGTGGCACCGTCGCTCTTACATGCAAAACACGACCGCGATGCAGGGACTACCAGCGTGTTAAATTACACTTTTCTCGGGCTGACCCTCAGCCAAGATTTAACGTCCACGGAACTGTTTTTCACATTGCTTCATAGACGTAACTATCAGCTGTTGTCAATGTTGGCGTAGTATTGGTAGTAGTACTACATTTGCACCCTGCACCGTCGTCATTGGCAGGGCAGCGGGCACTACAGCAAACACCTGCCTACCTGTACACTGTGCAATACAATCGCATCTGAGGCCTGCGCGTTTCTGGTATCTGCAGCAATTTATTGACGTTGAGTTCTTTGACGAAGCTGCCATTACCGTGTTGTTCGTGCTGTGCCTATTAGCAGACCAACCTGCCATTGTTGCTGTGGCTGTGACTATATGATGACGGGTTATTGTTTTTGCCGCTCGTGTTGGTGCTACATAGTTCGGGCATAGGCCTACCGGGTAACGCTGCGACGATAACAGCAGGCAATTACTTTCCAGATTTTCTCCTTCCTCTTAATAGGAGCAGGAGGAGCAGCAGCAGCAGCAACAACGGCGGCATTTACAGTTGACGATCACACAATGGGCGCTGGTGTAGCGGGTCTTTGTTATTAAGCTATATGTAGAGTGTTCGTGAATTCGTGTTCGTTGTTTTTGTTGGCATTACTGTTTTTGTTTAGTGTGCTGCTACTGCCGCTGTACAACCCTATACATAAATGAAAGGGTCGAAGGGTACAAACTATGGCAACGTCCACACCCAAAACCTCTATAATCAACGCGTCAAAACGTTGATTATAAATGCTCACTCATTGCAGACTTTCTTTGTTTGGGTGGCAACATTTAGTCTACATACAGTAATAAATATAGTAATAAATAATATATAGTATATATTTATAGTATATATAATATATCGTATATAAATATAATAATATAGTAATAAATATACATACAGTAATAAATATAGTTGCGACCAATACAAGCAGATCAGCAAACAGCGTACCATCCTCAAAGGGCAGCACCAGGAACAACATTTCCGCGACAAATATCATCCACTGTGGATGCCTCCAGGTCACGAACGGCAACAACGCATAACCGGCTGAACCCAATCGTATCGAAAACATTAACCAGTTTCTTGCCGCACTTAGAGCAGCTGACTCTCGCAGTTGAAGCAGTCAGGCACGCTATGGTATACCACCAACCTCGGGTATAAGAAGCGATCTAAGATTAGCCGGTGCTGATCAGACTAGTGAAGAATTGTTTTTATCTGAAGGCACGCTCGTTAGCCACTCCAGGTGCTATGGATGTCCTTGCAGATTTTCGTTTATCAAACATAATCGATGTTATTTTTATCTTAGAGACTCTGCTTAGTAGCGCAATTAGTGACGGAGAGGTTTTCCTTGGTGACCGATACTCGATGCATCGAATGCATCGAGGATCCAGGGGTGGAGGGTTTGTGTATTTTGACACGTAACGAATTAAAGTATCGCCATGTTGAGTTACCTATAGGCTCACCCACTGTCACGGTGGACATCCGTTTTCCTTATATTATCTTTCAAATGATATGCTGTTATGTCATTACTGCAGACTCCTATGCCCAAGAACGACCAGTACCGTAAAGTTAATAAGTATTCGAGTTCTATCTCGATGTCGACTATCCTGTCTGTGAGGTTGGCGATTATTTACATGCATGACACTGACTGGTCAAATCTGCTAGTAGTTGATGCTACCAAGTTTTGCATCCATAACGGCTTATTGATTGATTGATTACATATTCGCTTGGCATGTTTACCTAAACGTTTGTCACCCTTTGATATCAGGGGCGCTTAGAGCGGCAGCATATGTATTACTTACGCATTCGGACCATCAATGTCTTCTTTGTATTATCGACCTGGTCTTTTTTACTATTTGGTCCTAAAGCTAGGGTTTCCCACAGGTCTATACCTCTGCTCCCCCAAGGCTGTACATTCGTTTACAATATGTTTGATCGACTCATTTACTGGCTCAGAAGCTTGACATTCTGTACTTTCATTCTCCCTATGTTTAGTAATTTCTAGGCAAACCAGCATGGGTTTGCCACAGATCGTTCCTTAGGAACACCACTTATATCTATGATCCTCGAGACGAAGCCTACAGATAAATAAAACATTTTACTGCATTCCCTGGTCCTCCCGAAAGGCTCTTGTGTGGGACGCAACCGTGTGGGACACGCTGGCGCCATCCTACAGGAATCGAGCCTCGAGATTAGCAGCCGCTGTCGCCAATTTAGCGGAGCAGCAAAAAGTCTGAAGTATCGCGAGTTGGAGGCAACTTTTATAGTACAGTCAGTTGCGATAGAAACAATAGGGGTCATGGGCGAATCTACAGCAAGTTTCCTGAGAGAAATTGGGAAAAGAGCGGCAAGTGAGAAGGATGAAAAAAGGGCGGGAGAATTTCTGCTGCAGAGAATATCCATTGAAGTGCAACGTGGAAATGCGGCCGCGGTGCTAGGCTCGCTGCCCTTGGGCAGTGGTTTACTGGGGTTGACCTAATTTTGTAATACAAGTGTACTGCGTATAATATAAATAAATTATATTTTGTTCTTTTACTGCATATATTTTGACAGGGTGAATCATACACTGACATTAAAAATGAAATTCGTAAGTCTTTACATTGATTCTACAACTCGTATCCCATCGTCAATGGGTGTCAGCATATCTTACCGAGCAAACCATCAAGATCGGTAACGTGCAAAGTGACTCTCTCTCTCCTGCACCTCAGGGGTGCCGCAAATATCACGCGTTTTGACCCCTGTTTTCCGGAATACGTCCGTGATCTCTCAACAGTGATCTCAGAAGGTGTCATGTTATTTGCGGACGACTTAACGCAGTCGAGAACCCCACAAGTATAATGTAACTAGCAATTCAATTATTGTAAGCAGGTGGTGTGAGAATAGGATGCAAATTTCTGTGCCTACATGTGCCGTGGTGTCATCCGATGGCAGTTTGCCTCTGTATACACTCGGTGACGACGCAATACCGGCTCTTTCGTGATCCCGATGTGATAGTGCCCCCTAAAGTTGACTTCTCTGAATACAATATTACCTTTGTAAATTCTGCTTCACAATTATGTAATAGCATATCTAGATGTTTAACAAAAAACAATTGAATTCTATGTGAATTTGTACTAAAGTCTAGTCGTACCAAAATCCCTTTACTGCAGCCAGGTTTGAGCATCACATATGGTAAAACGTTCTCGTGAACGTGTGCAAATACAAAGGTTACACGAGCGAGGTGATTAATTGCTGTATAAAAAGTTGTGCTAGCCGTTGACTAGCCAGACCATGTTTAGATGTGTAGATAATGGACCACGAAATGGAGTAGGTGTTAGATCACTGGAGGTTGCGCGGAAGGTGAATAAAAACAACACATTCTGGAGAGTTCTACAAAGTTTGCGGTGTCGACAAACCTGGTGTACGTTAAAATTATATTCAGATGTTAAATATGTTGCGTGTAAAGTCAGAGTGTATGAACAGTGTATATTTTTGCATATATGATCATTGTATAAATGTGCTTTTGACTTGACTATATGTACTGCCACTAGAATCTACCAAGAGTGCTACCTATCCAGCTGTTATACTGGCACGCATACACAATCGATGCTTTGCACTAACCAGTCTGACTGCATCGAGGGACTCTGGTATTAAGATGCTCTAATGAGGGAAAAGACGCACCTAAAGGAGGTTTGACGAGCGCGGACCCCAGGACACGGTTGAGTACAAGAATCCTCCTCATGGATAAGGGGGTAGTTTTTAGCGGGTATTACACGCGGATATGATGGAGTCCAGTACTCCTCGCCGGTGTCGAGTCCCACACTGCTCGCTGACAACTTCGGCGGGTCGCGTCAATGCATTCCCTACCCCCATAAGAAAAAGTTCAAGGTAAATTTAGCAGCATATATATATCGAACATTTTGTGATGATTTATTAATTATTTACAATACGTTTGCGTGCACGGCAGTGCTCGCCTTCTATATATTTTTTCTATGGAAAAATACTGTGATGATTTATTAATAATTTACAATACGTTTGTACACTGGGCAGTGCTCGCCTTAATAAAAATGGTGGTAAAAAGGTGTCACGTGAGGTTAAGAACCAGCTGTCCGTGTCCTTGCTTGATGGCAGCCCCCGCTCTTATGGACCCGGTACGAGCGGTATATCCTCAAGGTTCCTTGCAACGTTAAAACGCTAGGATCCATAAGATTCCTCTTCGTGATGCCGAGCCCCAAGCGCGTACTCGCAGATTCAGAGTTCCATACACCACTCATAGATATAGTGATGGATCCGAATCTGCGAGGTTTTTGCGGGTCGGGGAGCACCGCTCTTAGGAACTCGACGTCATATTTGGTGATCTTGTCCTGCCGCGCTTTTGGTCCCTGTACGGGCCGCAAACCTCGACATCTAAAACCCAGACTTCGGCTGTTGTTGACGAGGTCGGGCGTTAGACCAGGTGCGCCCAGTCGACGGAATACTCGCTCACGAACCATTTCATGACCCCTCTCGCGGAAAAGACGCGCCACGCGATCACAGACGTCGTCATGTCTTCTTATAGTTTGTTTGTGCGTTGTATCGCACATCTGAGCAACATGAGCCAACGTCTCAGGCGCATGACTCCCGTGCCTACAACGTTTGTTGTTGCCCGGGCGTCCCCTGGCCAATCTGGCACGTGTTGGTAGTGCGTTGATCCTGAGCTTTAGTAGGTTTAAATACTTCTTACCAGATAGGTAGGGCATACCCTTAATCCGGTAATGTACAAAGGGCGTTTTGTGTGCTTTTTTAAAATGGGCCCCATCAAACGTGTTGTGTAGTTGTTGAGACCAGTAATCGGTGTCTTGTGTAGCGGTTTCAATGGAGGTTCCTAAGCGCTTGCAAAGAAGTCTTGTTTTCGCAAGGTCATTTTTCCCGAGACCCGGGCGCGGTTACTTCCTGACAGTTGTTTTTTTTTACCAGACCATCAAAACAGGGGCCGTTGCTTTACTTATGGCCCGGTGGGGTTTTGAATCGGCCCTGTTCTCTTATTTTTACGTTGCGGCAACTGCTGCGCCAACAAAGATATGCCGTACGGATGAATGGACGAGCAGATCGCTCAATTCTCCGCCATTGCCGTCGCTACCTTCTGATCGGTGAGGCTCAACTGGAGCATTCACTGTGCACTCGCCTACCCACTAATTTGTCTGCCCATCCCATCGTACTACTACTGCATGCTTAACTTAAGGCATTCTCAAGACTGAAGCCAATTGCCAAAAAGAAAGTCGTCGTAAGAACGAATAAACCAGTGAGAACCGAGCCGTGGTGCTGCGGATGGATTTTTCTGAATGTATTTCTATCCAGCCCCCTCTTGATCTTTTGCTGTTCGCCTCTATGCCCCTATTCCCTTCTTCTACCATTTTAGCCCCATTCGCGCTACCCATATATGGCGGGGTTTCGCTTCGCCTATCATCTATTGTTGTTGTTGTCGTCGTCGTCGATGAGAACCTTGTCGTTGTACGTACTCTTGTTGTACTGTTAGTCGTCTTCGACAAGGCAGCCTCCTATTGAGAGGCGGACAACGAGACCATGGACCCGCGATCTGCGAGTTCGGAAGGTTCCGGGAGCTCGCCTACGCGACCCTGTGGACAATAGCGCGCACGCAAATAGAGCTAGTGCTGTTGCCGCTGTTTCCCAGCTGGCTTTCCCAGCCCGTCGGAGATCGAGTGGGGTCGGCCCGCGAACGGTCGCGGGTTCATTGACAAGCATCTGCGGTCAACAAGCAAACGCTTACCTCAAGAGTTGTCGCTAAGCCCCAACCAACGGGCGTACAACAAACACTCCAGCCGAACAATGGCAAAAACAACGATAAAAACGCTTCAACAGCAGCGCTTCGAGCAACAACGGTCACAACAATGGGACATTCAGCAAACGACACTAATCAAAAGCTGAACTCGCAGGTCTATGAAGGCTACAGAACAAACATAAAGTTCCAAAACTTGTTGTGTTGGTATATGCAAAGTGGCTTCTCAAGGCTTCAAAAGCATTTGTGTTCACTTACAAACAGTCTTCTTTGACAAGAAGTAGTTACGCCATTTCTTTTCCGCCCCACTAAATATTTCTCAGACAGATTTTGTGTCAGAAACGTTTTTAGTTGTTTTTTTTTCTTCTAATTCAAGTTCGCAAATTCCTTGTAAAAATTTAGATTTGTTTATTTTAGATTGACAGAAAAAGTCACCAGCAGGAGTGTCTTTTCCTGAGTTCTGATTTTCTGCGGTGCGTTATCAGCCCTTTAAATAAACGTTGGTGCCTTCTGGTGACTGCACATAGGTGCGGCATAAATTTACGGTGATCAATTCGTTGCAATCAATGAAAACAGCCGAGAACACCATGGCGCTGGATATGCTCTGCTTTCAAAGCATATCCGTACAAGCATAACTCGTTACTCTCGTGGTAACTCTGTTAGGAACCGTCGGGTCTTCTTCGACCACCCGAAAGGCTCGTAGGGACAACAGCGTTTATTAGAAATTTCGCAACTTTGGAACAATTTCGCTGGACACCATTTTTACTTCTAAAACTTTCAATGAAATCACCACAACTAAACGTTGCCAAATTTAGCTTCCCTTTCTGTCCTTCTTATGATAAATCGTTCATTCAAAAATACGATTTTCCCCTTTATTAATAATGTCATTATTTAGCTTATATATGTAGCAAAATATATATTTGTATATATATATATATATATATATATATCAAAACGCAGAACAATTTATAATAGAAAAAGCGCGCGCAAGCATATACATATATATATATATATATATATATATATATATATTGCTCAATTTGGATCAGGATTGCAGAGGCCTGCGAACACATAGTTATGAATTCCTGTTCGTGTGCTTCGTATGGCGAATAAAAACGTGTCATTTGCCGTGCCGGCGGCAAGAAAAGACTTCGGGTCCTCGCGTTACGCCACGTGCCCTCGATGGTCCTCGTCTTCGAGTTCCCGAACCCGACATCTCCGAACCCGTGTGCTTTTGTGCCCCCTCGTGTGTACACAAATACGCATACGTACCATCACTGCTACTACTATTACCGAGTATAAAGTGTATACTAATCATTGTGTCTACAGTATTTCAGTGAGCGTCCAGTGAAATTGTTTGTGTGTGTCGATTCTACTTAGGACGGAATGAGCCTGGCGGGCAGCGTGATGAAGTGCCTTATGAAGTGTATGGCGCATCTTTACGGCGGTAACGGGCTGCCTCAATTCGTTGTCGACCGCGGCCCCAGTGAAGACGACCGCAGCGCATAACATAGAAAGAGGACGCCTGTAACTGACAAACTGATTAACTATATATATATATATGGCAAGCTAGCTAATGAAGCACAGAAGGATCGAAGCAACTAGCATAGACTTCAGCTGTCCAGCGAGTAATCACCGGATGCTGTTGCACCAGCTGCCCAACACAGGACAGATTGGTTCAGTTTAGTTTTTGAGCAGTTAGGTGCGGCGGCTAGCTGGGTAGTAGTATTTACATATATATATATATATATATACCACAAACGATTTCACTTTGTCCACGTGCTGCTGTGTTTTCAAAGCCCTTCGCAAGCGACAACATATCGCTTGTTCTTTTGTCGGGCGGACTCTCAGCTAACATTTAACGTCCACGGGACTGCTTTCGTATTGCTGCGTAAACCGGTCTCCACCGTTGCACAAATGTGCAACGATGGAGCTTGAACCCGTGCACCTATGTGTCTCCTCCGGTCGCAAAGCGCACGCGAATGCACCACGCCACCGGGCTCGACATATTGCCTGTTCCATAAGCAGACGAGTATGCGGGGCTAGGCATCAGGTGACTGCCATTACACCACTAAAGCAAGCCGTCGTCTATGTAAAGAGTACGCAAAAACCCGCCAAGATCAATGATAAATAAAATATGCCGCTTTCATCGGTTTTACAACTGCATTTGACTGTGTTAGAAGAGACAAACTTCTCAAAGTACTTCGTGACATGCTACAAGCGATCTTAATTACTATCAAGAAAGGCCCTCATTATGTCAGCATGCCCGCACAGAAAACTGGAGGGTGGCTCCGCAAGCCCGTTCCTCTTTATACTGTATATAGCTGGCTTAGCGGACGCCCCCAGAAATGTATAGGCGGTACATGCATTTGATGCCGACGACTTAGTGATGCTTGCAAAGACACGAAACCTCCTGCAGTTTTATCTACAGGAAACTTCAGATTAGTGCCAAGAAAATCAACTGACAATCAATATCGCCAAAACAAAAATACTACGATTTAGTAAAGGCGGATTGTACGCTGCAGATGACCGGTGCATTAAGATAGGGAAAGTAAATATTGATCTCGTCAATTACTTTTCCTATCTAGGAATAACAGTGACCCCCCGGCTGTCATTCAGCAGGCATATAGAGAAAATGCGTAAAAAAGTCTACGGCGGCCATAATTCCAGTGGGAGACGTTACTGACATAGACCTAAAAATCGCGCTAATTTTAGATAGGATAAAAAATGTTCTTAAAGTAAGATACTGCCTTCATGCAACTGCTTCCTATTTTACAATGTCAGACCTTAAAAACATTAATAAAACAAAATTTTACTTCATTAAGCGCACGTTGGACTTGCCAAAAAACGCATCGGCCACGCTCGCACTAAAAGTATGCCACGAGCGCATACTAATAGAGGATTTAGTACTTGACAAGCTACCGTTTAGCACACACATCTTAGAGAAATTAGAAAAATATACCGTTTAGTCTATAGAGAATTTCGAGAAACCCTCAACATGGCATTTGTAATAGGTCTCTATGTCGAGGGTCCTGCTTTTTGCATCAATAAATGGCAACCGAAATTTTTTCACCGAAAAACAGATTTAGAATATGTCGAACAACATGGCATGATTACCACCACTTTATATGCTTAAGAGGACATTGTTATTAAAGTGACGAGTGCGTATGTAAATACTGTGGCGAGTGCAATATCGGACGTTACCACATAATCAACTGCTAGTTTATAGAAACATCATCACTACGATCAAGTGTCAACGATATTCTTAGCCTAGAAAATGATATGTATACTTTTGTGCTACACTACCAATTCATAGTGAAAAAAAAAAAAAAAAAATATATATATATATATATATTGTATTTGAAAGTGAGAAAGAAAAAAGCAAAAAGCAGAGAATTAGATTCTGGACACACTGGATCTACGGCGTAAACTGCGTCATCCCGCATGCGTTCATACTCAACTCTGCTGCTCATTGTCTGGCCTTCATTCGTCGTACTCATATCGCGCTCCTACTATCTTGGCCCCAACGAGAAACAAGCAGATATAACCGTTCGTTTCGCCCGTCACGCAATTCGTCTTTCACGCGATTCGCGCTCCCGGCACAGACCACCACGACTGCACAAGGTTCGCAGTTTACTGGCCCAGTTAGAGCAACATCGTTGTGCAGCTTAACCGTATCCTCTCCTGACGGGAGCTGCATCGTCTGACCCTTGCGTCGCTCCGAGCTCGACGCACAGATAGAAGAGAGTGCCTCCGAAGGCACTCTCATATATATATATATATATATATATATATATATATATATATATATGTATACGCTACGAAAAGGCAAGCTTTTACACAGCGACTGCAACTCGTACACGAGGACTGTACGATGCAGCCACGTATGGAGCTGGCGTAAGTTAGTAAGACTCAGAGACAGGTCGCCATTACCAGTCCGGCTACGGCCACAGTTCTGCTAATTGTCAAAGTGGCAAAAAAGTACTCGTATGTACTACGAAACATGCATTCATACAGCCATTGTTTGTCTGTATGTCTATCTGATAAGTGTGCAGATGTGTGAACAGACCGCGGCGTACACCGCCCTTAGTCTCTGGCAGGCAGAAGCGACGAATGCGTTGTCCGGAAAGCAAAACCTGGATTGCGGGTTGAGTAAGCAAGCCCTAAAGCAAACATATATAGCGAAATAGGCATTGGTTAAATTGCGGCCATGCAAAACGATAGGGGACAATTGCGGTAGCATGCGTACCTTTAAGGACACAGACATAAAACACAGACGAAGCAACAACACAGTATCGAGTAATGAATTTAGTTTGGCACGCGAACACTGTGCTCGACTTTTGAGAGCAGTGAGAGTCTACCAAAGATCGGCAAAATGTTTAAGCCTACTGAGTGGGCTTGGGCCGTGTATATATATATATATATACTCCAGGAGTTCCTTGACTATCTGCGCTTCCTCATTGATCAGCACATACCTAGTCGAGAGTCTAGCAGAACTACGCCCGTGACCTCCCGGATACAACGGCTGCAGGAGAAGTCAGGCGACCTTCTCCCCGGGAGACCAGTCTATTAGTAGAGTTCTACGGTCTCTCGAACGAGCCCTGCTTCGTCAACGAACTCTTGAAGAAGCTGACGCTGTACGTTCCTGCACGCTTCTTCAAAGAGACGGCAACTGGGCTTGGACACAGCGCCGCTGAACCTGATTTATTAACCATCTCTGTTGATGTTGTGCCGGATTCGTACAGACAAGCTCTTATAGCCCTGCTGCTCACAAATCTGGCGACAATACCAACCATGCAAATAAGCGCCTAGTATCGCTTACTGCGATATCGAGCAACATACTACTTACTCGCAAAGACTCATCACAGACTAACAGTTTGTTCTTAAGCCTGGGCGTTCGACAATTCAATGCGTGTTAGGGAACCTGAATTACGTTTCCCAAGCGTGAAGCAAGACATCATAATCGACACAACTTTTGTCGACCTAAATAAACCTTTTGACAATGTTAATCGTGGCCATGCGTAGTTCGATCTTGCCACTAATGGGATTTGACTTGGCTTCCGACTCTGAATGTCCGACTTTCTGAGATAGTGTACCTTTAGAATGAAGGTAGGAGACTGCCTTTTGTCTAAGGTGTAAGTGCCCTTAGGATATCCACAAAGCACCGTCCTTGGCAGTTCCTGAACGTTCATGCTTTATATGGACTCAGCATATTTGCATGACGGAAGTGTACTCGTTAAGATCTATGCGGTCGACTTAAAGCTATGTGCACCTGTGGGCGATGCTGGAGAGCACAACATGCTTTAATGATGCTGCCGCAGACTTCGTCGGAAGACGGCAGAAGAAAATTAGATTCACCAAAATCTTTTCAACATGTTCCTGATTGAAGGTGTGCAATTACTGCAAAAACTACGGAAAAGGATCTCGGCAGGAACATCCCGGAATTATCTTGATTTCAGAGACCATGTACCTGAGATGTATGTATTCTTCTTCAGTCTCACAAACAGGCAAATTTGATCTTTTGGCCATTTTCACTATCAAGACTGCGACCGTATCTTGAGGACTTGTACAACGGACTGGTGCGACCAGTTATCATGCCCGAATCACAGACCGGACCTGTTTGCTCAAAAACCTAGTTGCCGTTCTGTACCAAAGATGCAGAGCGTCTACAGAATGTCCAGGATCGCTATATTCAGAAAGTTCGACAACTGTTACCCTGCCATTTGTTAATGGTCAGCAACGTGACGCGGACCTCCCTTTCAACTACCTGAGACCCAGTGAGAGAGGCAGTGCGCTGAACAGGTTAACCTATCGTGCGCGAGTTTCATGGTCGATGGTGTCAAAATAGCATCTAGACAAAGTGCCTTGCGAGAAGTCTGTGCCATCTTGTACTGAATTTGATTCTATGGAGACCGGTGACACACTGTTAGCTGATGAAAACGCAAGCTTATGCAAACATTATTTTATAACGGACGACAAATTACCAAAAGCGGCAAGTTGAAGTTGAATTTGATCCCTCCCCCATGAAGCTGCCTCCTGAGCAGAATGATGGGATTAGTCAGAGAGCTTCCAAATATAAGTTATAAGAAACCTACGTTATAGTGCTCTCGGAAAATACAAATCAGTCAGAAATCAACTAGGAAACGCTCATGGGTGCCGAATATACTATATAAATTCTACGAACGGATAGTATTTTTTTGTAACGAAGATTACTTGCATTTTGGAAGTTTTTGTTGTGGTAAAATATCTAGTAAAACAATCTAAACCTGAACTTGGCAGCCAATTCAATTTCTGACTGTGATAAATACGTGAAGATTTAGGTTTAACCACCTACTATCCATTAAGCATCCATACATATATGACCTCTGATTTGTTTGACATGTGTGCCTAAATACACATGTTAAGCTAATAAGCCGTTTGGTTAATTAGGGACGCTTGAATCGGCGGACAGCATTGACGGACATGCTGAATTTTGTATTGTATAGTTGTAATGATAATGAGATTGAAAATAACTATAATAAACATAGGATGAATAGCATTTTGATCATTAGTTAAGGCAAGCTAAACTGTGTTGTACCTTGCGTAGTTTTCACGTCCAAAGCCTCGATGGGCGACGATAAGCCACGGTAGTGAAGTGTTCAAGCTACAGGTGCGGCTGGGCGGCACGACCCTTGAAGCGTCTCATTAAAAGGCAGTAGCAGCAGCAGCAGCAACCGCAGAACCGCCGACACCGGTGCGAAGTCTAAGCATCAGCAGCAAAAGTGCGAGCGAAGGGGAGAAAGCTCTATATGAGGGGTCTCTCGTTATCGATGGCCGAGCGAGGAATGCGGCGTCACGTCATTACACTAACGACGGTACACCATACCCCACCGGACACATGTGCATATATATATATATATACATAATATATATATATATATATATATATATATATATATATATATATATATATATATATATATATATATATATATATATATATATATATATATATATATATATACATATAAGACTAAACAATATAGGAATCAAGTGCGGCATTATGACAATGTGGACATGTGGTGCAAATGTCAACATGACGACGATTTTCGACGCATGTGCATATAAGGAGAACATGATGTGTTTGGTGGCCTCTGTCAGATTAGCTGCACAAATGGAGCCAATTAAGGTGAAGCAAACCACGGCCAATTGGGAAAAAAATTAATGCGCTACAAAAATCACATTTCTTCAGCGAGTACGCTGAAACATCCGTCTCATTTGCCGAAGGGAACTCTATTACAACCGAGCCTCACTGATCTATAGTGATCTATAGTACATTTGACTATGTAGCTCAGTCATTACGTTGGACGATTGTCGTCTGCCGTCGTTATTCGGCTATTTTGCTTATTAGATGTCATATCAAAGCTTATATGGAAGAAAAACGCCGCAAATGTACACGTTCCTATGTCCTCCTCTATATATATATATATATATATATATATATATATATGTATATATAAATATATGTCTATATATATTTATGTGTGTATATATATAAGCTTTGCGCTAGCAAACTCGGGTCGAGCAGTTTAAAGCCAGCAACAGTCGGCGGTCGTTGTTCTGTTATTCGGCCATCGCTCTTGTTGTGTTCGTAGTACAGTTACTGCTTTCTGCTGCAAACGTGGCGGCCAAGCAGTGGGACAGGGAAACGAGGTGTACTAGTAAAAGGAAAGCTGGCCGAGCGCGGCCGGAGCTAGCGGTGAAGAAGAAAACAAAGAGAAAAGGGTACGACGAAAGATAAAGGAGAGACGCCTTGACGACGATGGCTTTAGAACGACAACCGCAACAGCAATAGCAACAACGATAACAACAAAAAACACAAGAACAACAACAGCCGCAGCAACAACAATAACAACCGCAACAACAATAACAACCGCAACAACAATAGCAACAACAGCAACAACTACTATAACCACCACGGAAGATTGTTCTGTTTTCTTCCCTTCATGCCTTGCGGACGAAGCATCCCCGACGAACCCGAAGCGACTTATCCACTGCGCGCTGTTCGGTTAACGTCGGATAGACAAAATATAGGGAGATAGGTAAGCTTGCTGTTCTAGCAGAACTGGCCCGATCGCTGGTGGGAGTTATCGAGTGCTAGTAACAGAGTCGTGGTTGCGTAGAGAGAGAGACAGAAGAGAGAGAGCAAACAAACAAAGAAAGAGAGAGAGGAGATAGATAGAGAAGAGAGAGAGAGAGAGAGAGAGAGAGAGAGAAGTAGAGTGGTCCTAGAAGTGGTTTTGGTCGTGGTTGCCGGAACCACCAGCAGAAGCAACAGCAGTAATAGCAATCGACGGACGTCGTTGTAAAACGGTAGTTGCACACGTTGCTGCATACGCTAGCAGCTGTTAGCTGAGAGGTAGCAGTCGTAGAGTCGTTGCTCTCACCGTAGTTGTCAATATGTTGTTGTTAGCGTCGAGGTGGGTAGTTGTGTGATACATAGGTGAACGTGTCTGGGTATGTGCTTCTGGGCTCAGGTTGCCAGGTTGCTAGCCACGCTAGTCCGGCTGGTGCTGTTCCCGCGGCGCTTGGTCGCGGCAACCAGTGGTCTGAACCGCATCCATATATGGATTATCGCTCGCTCCCTCCTTATTCTCTCCCTATATATATATATATATATATATATATATGTATCTGCCTTGATCCTGCTCTCTGTTCTCTCCCTTCGTCCTCTCGCTATACCCCTTTTAGTTCAAACGACGCCGACTAGTGAAGCTCTTCCGAAGCAGCTGTCCACGTACAGGACAGGCCGCGGGAAGAGAAGCAAACGGGAAACAGCAGGGCCAAACCCCTCATCCATAGTGGCTCGAACAAGGCTGCCACAAAGAGGCCGCACGAATGAAGGCCGCCGCCACCGCCTACCGTCGCCGCTTCCTCCTCTGGAAACAGACATCGAGGCAGCGAGAACTCCCGACGGCAAACTCCCACTCTTGCCCGCAGCGACTTTTGGCGCTCGCCGCTGCAGGGGGGGGGGGGGGAACAAAGGGCTAGGAAGGAGGACCACGAACAAGGAAGGAAGCGGGTGCGTTGTTCGTGGCCGGGAGAGGAGTTTGCACGCAATGGCCCGGGGGGGGGGGGGGGGGGATCGGATGTGACGGGAGAAGGACGGGATCGGACGGGACAAAACGGCGCTGCCAAACGACACTGTAACACCAAACACGCTCGAAGTTGGGAACCCGCTCCCCGCTTGATGTTGGGAACCCGCTCCCCGCTCGATGTTGGGAACCCGCTCCCCGCTCGTAGCTGGTCGTCTACGCCTACAACGTCGTGAGGAGTAGACGGACGGCGCATCGGCTGTGCCGCCAAACACCAGACGTACAAAGTGCTTCACGTTTTCGCAATAAAACGCTAAATCCGCATTGACATACGCTCAGAGAGAGATATGCACACGTAAGCGGTGGCCGATGTGGCAGGACGGTGGAGGCAACGCCAGCCTGGCCTGCTGATGCTACTGCCACAGATGTACTGCTGTTGCTGCTTGTAGCTACCCTTACTTCTGCTACTACTACTACTTTTGCTACTACAAGGACAAGTGGGACTGGGTGTTATTGTTGTCTGCCGAGTCCTCGGAAGAGCTACCGTTCCTTACAGAGTACAGACGAATAGAGCTACGAATATGCCCACGGCCATCAACCGTACCGCAGCGGAAAAGACGGCGGAAAGCCACAATTGCAGCAGCAGCAGCAACAACAACAACAACAGCACAGCGGCAACAGCAATAACAGAGTAAAACGGTAGCCGACACAATACTAGCAACAACAACAACAGTGACAACAACAACAACAGCGACAACAACAAAACGAGTTTCGCCACGAAGCAAACATATCAACCGGCATGAGGAAGGGGAAATGCGTGTTGAATTGTTTCGAGTATCTGAATACTATGTAAGGCTACTACTACGTGTCGACTCGTTACCGTGTGCATATTGTTATCGAAGTATTTCGACTGACGGTAGCGGCAACGACTTGGATGACTAGTTCGAATGTTCCGAGGACAATTCTTGCGTATACCCTGTTCAGTCGAGACAGTCGTATATATATATATATATATATATATATATATGCTCATGTAATCGTATTCTGAAATGTATATATATATATATATATATAATCGTAAACATGTTTGTTCAATAATTTTCACATTATGTCTTATTAAAAGTAGTGGCTTAACCAGCAGAAAAAGGGTTTATTTCGTTCATTCAGACACGGGCTGAAACAGATTAATTGACATAAACACAGGCATAATTTTTGTGTGAAAGCAGTCTGTCAATGACCTACCAGCAATCAATTAAGCTGAAATATAGCTTAACAAAAATTCTCGGTAAGGTATTCATAGCGATACTGCCAACAGCAGTAGTAGTACTCAGCATTACCATGACAACGAAAAGTCTGGTCAAAAACAACGTTAACCAATGTACAGACACCGTTAAAAGAGAATTCCGTTTCCGCTAAACTTGCGTGCCGCTGCATAAGATCATGCAACTGCGTTAAGACACACAATAACTGGTTGCTATCTAGTCTCTTGATGTTTTCTTGATAAACAAATCGAAAACAAGGACGAAAGTGTCGCCGGCAGCGGTGGTGGCGGTAATGCTATGAAAGGTCTGGCCGGAGCGACCTAAACGAAATGACCTCGTCTTCTTAGTGAAAGATTAACTATACGGCGCTGCTGGGTGTCCTAGTTGGACACACAGGGCTAGGATGGACAAAAAAGAGAAAAAGAAAGAGAGTGTGACATAGGAAAGACAGCAACGAGAGAGAGAGAGAGAAAGATGAACGCGGACAGCGAAGTGTCCACAGTGTGGGAAAATATAGCTTCGGTCGGGGCGAAGCGGATGACGCGGCAAGTGAAGCAAGCCCCCAATGAAGTCCTGTAGGCGCAGTAGTCGTCGACATCGACGCCGCCTCCGCAGCCGCCCCCGAGCCGCCATGATGACGAGCAGCAGTATTAGCAGCATTGGCAGGCAGGCAGGCAGCAAAGCAAACGAATGCACCAACCCATTCGGCCGCCCGCTCGCTCGTCCACCCACCCATCTACACACGCATGCACACAGAGGCAACATGCCGGGGGGGGGGGCACATTAAGAAGCAGAGCCAGCGCGCCACCCATTAAGACCATTAGTCGTTCTTAGTTGTTAGACGACGTCGTCGTCGTTATGGTCGAGGTGGAGGTTCTAGTAGTAGTAGTAGTGCTAAGGCCACTCCAGCTGCTGCTGCTGTTGCTGCTGCTGGAAGGTAACAAATGCCACCGACTCAGACGTTTAGATGAACTCCCAGACAACTTCCTAAACAGGAGACCGGGCAGCCGCGTAGGTAGGCGGGACCGTATCCGTAAGAGCAGGAAAAGAGCGGCACCACGAAGAATAGAGCCCGCGATCGAGGCTACGATAAACAAGGAAAAGAAGGCGGCAAATAGCCCCAACAGCAGGTTTAGGGGTACACATCAGACACGCAAGCAAGCAACAACAAACGAACGACGAACGAAGACGACGTAGAAGAAGGAGAAGGTCTAGGAAGAAGAAGAAGAAGAAAACAGAGATGATGATGACGACAACAATGTTGAGACGTTGCCTACCCGTTGCCCCTTGGAACCTTACAGGGAAAGAACCCCCTTAGAACCTTAAAGGAAAAGCACCCCCCTAGAACCTTATTTACGAACGACACTAGAAGGAAACGACACCAGGGCGCGTCTGCGCATGCTCCCTATAGAGTAGTAAAGACCGTTTTGTCCCCCTATTTGTATAGCGTGTCGTGCACGGGTGTGGGTCTATTCTTGCATAGAAATTAATGAGAAGCAAGAGAGATGTCCACCATTGACGGCAACGTTGATTACGATCATGGTGATAACGTTGACAACGACGATGCGGATACCAACACACAACAACAGCAACGACAACAACAACAACAACAACATGGACAACGACAGTGTGGAGCAGTGGAGAGGAGCGGCGCGAGAAAGGACGGCCGTCGCTGTGATCACTGTTTGGCGTTACTTCCTCTGCCTGTCGTTTGTTTGTCTGTCTGTCTGTTTAGCGTCCGTTGACATGTGCACAGGTCCTTCGTTGGGTTTCTTAGTCTCTGATCAGCCCCCTTACGCTTTATCACACGGCGCATAGCCCCGTCCCGCTTCACCGGTCCGGGTGTGGCGCCAGCAGGATCGGCAAAACTGACCGCCATGCACGACCGCTCCCGCGATCACGACAGGCGTCAAAGAAGTCAAGAAGAAAGAACTGCTATACTGGATAAAAACCTGGTCGGCCGTCAAACCATGATGGCTACAAGCCTAGACCACTACCGCGACCAACAACCGACCCCGCCACTGGTTCCACTGCCCAAATGACGACCAGGGCATTCAGGGGCTACAGGGACGCCGTGTAGAACACCGCCAGACTTCGGAGGCAGAAAAACAGACTTAAATAGGGCAAGCGGCAGATAAGCCAACATATCAAGCGAGGAAAGGAAAGAACGATGCAAAGGTTGAGCTTTTGTAAATGTCCTAATGAATTTTGATACAATGAGCCCTCCCCGGAAATGAATTGACTGCCTAATCTGCCGATCGCGTATAAGGGCAACCAACAAATTGTGACGAAGCGTTGTTGCATGTATAGAAATCTGGCAGGTGTTTTGTGTTAGTTTTTGCTTCTCTCTAAGGCCTAACAGGCTATATGTGCATGTAATGAGATACAGCATTTTTAGAGATCGATTTGTTCGTTAAAAGCAGCCTCTGTGCCTCAAAACATGTATGTACAAATAGCAGCAATCAACGTTTACCATAGGGGACACGGTTGCTTGGTGAAAAGCGTTCTTGGCGCAGGTAAAACTATTTTACGAAGCACTAAAATATAACGCTTTATTTTAAGCATTTTTTGTCATGGTAGATATCCTTGTTTGGAGCTTGTTTCTTTTGTCACTCATTACACAACAGAAATAAGTTTTGAAGTACAGTTTAATGGTAAGTCAATGGTCGGCACAATTCACATGCGTCTTAATCTTTCATTTTGGTCCTGGCCGAATAATTGAAACAGAAACGGCAAAGTGAGCTTTTAATAGGCTAGGCTTCACCGATAAGCTAATGCATAGTAGCCGTACCCCGAACAAAAAGGGCTACATGCGTGTATAACGCGAAACAAGTCAAATGTGAAGCTCTAACGCAAAATGAAAATCCATACAACCAAGAAATGAGAGCATAAACCCGCCAAAAGGAAAAATCTGACGGACCTCCTCAGCTTAGAAAGCAACGCTTTCAAGCAAGGTCAGCGTCGCCACTCAACGCCAGATGGATCGAGCCCGACCACCATTGTGAGGAGAATCCCAGCAGCAGGCCGATATACGCGCGGAGCAAAATCCGCCACTTTCCACTCATCCCGGCAATCGAAATGTTACTTAGGCAAAATGTCTCGTTGCAGCAACTCGGCCCCGAGTGCAACAGCTTTCACAAACGCAGTCAGTTCGGGTAAAGCGGTCGATAAGCAGGCGACGATTTAATAGGGAAGTTCTGCTGTTAACATGCAGGCATGCAAAATGACAGGTTCGACTGACTAAAAGCTGCCTGCAGTAAACTCTGGATTGCCTAATAGCACATATTGGCATACACATAGTTTCATGGGAGAGAGGCAACTGCACTTACGCATATTCCATGTATGGTGCCGAATAGTGTGGAACTCCCACCGGTGTTGCTGAGCTCTTACACACTAAAAGGGAATTCGTCCTCCGACTGAGCAGGCTCACAGCAACTATGGTATTGCTTAGAACGCTTAGTGGAACTAAGCCTTGTGTTTAGAGCTTGTTACCCCTTGGGCGTCATGAAGCCCCATCAGTGACTCGGTTACCCGCGCAATCTCTTTTACAAAGGCACTGACATTATTTCACGTTTGCTTGTTCTCAGTCATATGCCGATGCCCAAGATGTAACAAGAGACCGCCGTTTTTTGCTGTGTCACCCCTCTCCTCGTATTGTAGCGGCAATGTCTAAGCGCGTGCTACATCATCTCGTCGCTCCAATTGGGGTTACAAAGCACGCAAATTTGACTGGGCGCCTTCTTAATAGTGGGTATATCCTTTCAGAAAGCCTCTCAGAAGAGAAAATGGTTGTTGAGCACCCGTGTGGGGTTAAACGGCTGTTCTCCATAAGCTCTTAAATAACATACCCTAATGTGTATTAGCAGGCGTTTGGTCTAGTCGTTTTATGCATTGTGACTCTTTACACCATATTGCCATATTCGTAGGGTATTCTATCATTAATTTTACGAGTTAATTTTGCCAAGAGCTGCCTGAGCTTAGCGGCGTAACTTATGATGTGTAACATACAGTAACATGCATAACAGTGTAACATACGGCGTAACTGATGATGTGTAACATACAGTAACATACAGTGCACCCGTTTCGTATATCTAACCTAGCCCTGCGCTGAGCTTGGCATAGGAAGACGTGTCGAATGGTGGGAGGCTCCTGGGTATTTACACAACAGTTTGTGAGTAACTTACTAGGGCTAGGACGAATTGTTCTGGTTTAAGAAAATCTGAGGTGATAATCAATTCATTCGGTGGTCCCACATTTGTCATCGTCAGTTAGAGGATCAATTTCTACAAAAATATCGGTATATAAACCCATCGCACCACAAATCGTTACATATAATATGTTCAATTGGTAACAGAGGTGCATATGCATCACGGGTGTCTATATCATCATATTTTTCTAGAGCTCTTCATAGGCATGCCTCTTTTGATAGGGTTTCTTCATTTATACGCGACGCCTTGAAAGCCTTTACCGATTGGCTAATTTATGGCTTTATTGAAGCATTCGTCCCATATATATATATATATATATATATATATATAAGCAGCGGTATTAGTGTGTTTCTAGCGGTACAGTGTCTAGGAACTTGCAGGCGGAAACAAAGCCGGCGTATGTGCCCAGTTTGTAGGGCAGTTCAATTGCTTCCACTTGCTTCGCCACATATAGCAGCCATCAGACTCGAAAGGGAATGAGTGGTGCTCTTTTGCATTTGTTTCGTTCGCTTAGATCTCACTACACATTGATACAGCTCTGATATATGTAAGAGACAACGTAAGAGAAACACGTAAGATAACTTTTATTCTAAGCTTCCTGCATCTTTCTATTTATCCGCACAGCATCGGCGTATAGGTACTACGTAACTAAAAGGAAATGTTGTGAATACACGTATTTCTCAATGTTACCCACGTGAGCCAATGAAACTCTCAACTGCGCTGCTGATGTGCACAACGCTCCCCGCAGTGTCAGCTGCTAACGGTTCCACTGAATTGAGAGTCAACTCGAATACAGCTTCACCATCATCCTCTTACCATAAACATCAGCGAAGAACACTCAGGGCGGCAGTGCAGGAGCAAAACTGCACAAGCAAACACAAAGTAACGATCATATGGCGGAGCTGCCATACCTGGATCAGAGAAACTTAATTGTCCGAGTGGATCGATCGAACGAACGAACGAACACGACACGGAAGATCCGCAATAATAACTTTTGGCAGACGATGACAACCGATCCGCTGAAATAATTGCGTAGTTCATGGTTGCATGGATGGCAGCCGAACTGCCGAGTTCGGTGCTAAGGCGAGGTGAGGCGGGTCGGGACGCGTGCCCCTCCGCTTGTCTCAACGAAGAAGAAGTTCGAAGATTATACGCTCTCGAGATTCTCGAGGCAATCCTCAGCGCAAGACAGCGACTGCTTCATCTTCAGCTAATGATTGGAGGATCGCAAGAGAACGATTGATCGAGATCGCGTAGAAAATTAATCGGCCATCTGTACCCATTTACTGTTCACGCCTGAACCCAATGGCGTACTGCCGTCAAGTGTTCAAGTGCGATCAAGAGTCGGCCATGGAAATAAATCTACGTCTTTTACGTACGTGTATGTTGCTACACAATTGCCACTATGCTGCCAATATTGCATGCAATAAGTAACGAAAGCCTCATAACTTACGACAGGTCAAAGTACAATAAGAACAATAATAACAACAACAACAACACAGCAGCAGCAGCAGCAGTAATAATAACGCAAGCATCCACATTCTGCTGGTACAAACGCCCAATGTAGCGACGAGTTAAGTGGCGTACCGAATGTTCTCCAGTTCTCGTCGCTCCTCACGGACGACTGGCGGAAACAACCGATTGTTGGCTCCACTAGTCGTTTAGTCCACCCCTTTTCATTCTAAAGTAAACGCGAAATTCATAGAACAACGTCCGGAAACGCCCGAAAAAGGGTGTTGCGTTGCAAATCACTTGCAAAGTAGAAATTCATTGAACCCCTTTCGTAGAGATATACGCGCAAGTTTCAAGTAGATGATGTTTATATATATTTATATTTATATATTTTTATATATATATATTTTTTTTTTTATATATATATTTTTTTTTTTATATTTATATATTCGCCGTAGAAGCTATCTTGAATCACGTTAAATAAAATTAGATTCAAGACCTGATTGAAGCGAGTGTTCTGTTTGTTCAGTGGACACGTCGTCGGCGCATCGATGCATCGTCGCCGTTAGGGTAATAGCCAATACGTACTTATGTCGTTTGGCAACACAACAGCATCGTCTAAACTCGGAAATACGAGTCTACCACTGGTAATCAATAGCGCAGTAACACCCTGCCTAACACTAATATTAACCAAATAACCCAATTAGTAAACATAATAATTTAATCATGTATGTCGAACCTTACTGGCACCTGCAGTAGTACAGAGGCACGTACAATATTGGCCACGCGCTGCAGGTAGGTTTGCACCTCGTTTGAATTTAAACTTTTACCAAGCCATAACGGCAATAGTAAGAATGACACAACAACAACAACAACAACAACAAAACAACAACGATGACAACGGTAAAGAAGACGGAGGGACCCGTCACAAAAATGAGAACCATGACTACCCGAATGATGACAGTGATACTGATGTATTCATACGGCCTAGAGACGTCTTTTCATAGGCAGGATGCGACACGGATAGCAAACCAGTACGACGAGTGACCTGACAAACCGTCTGTGTCTGAACTATTCCACTTCGTGCTCAGGATTGCAAGACAAGCAATTGTATGGTCGACTGACGCACACTGGGCCACTGAGACTCTCTCTCTCTAAATATATATATATATATATATATATATATATATATGATTTGTTTGTGTCCTCTCTATTTGTTAGCTTTCGTTTGGGTGGCTGTCATGCTTTTCTTATCAAGTCGCTTGACAGAAAAACAGAGAAGAGCGAAAATGACAAGAAAACACCAGGCGATGGACGTGGGGCTCGATGTGTTCAGCTGGCCGCCGGGGGGGGGTCACCCCACTTTTAAAGAGCAGAGTTGACAAGAATGACACGGCTGCTGCTGCATCCGCTGCCCTAACGTGGACCGAGGGGTTTTGTTATCGCTGTGTCATCGCCCTAGAGTGGGCATAACCACGACGGCGACAAGGCTTGCTGATAAAGGATGAAGTTGTGGAAGTTTGCCGCAATTGCCAAATGTATATATATATATATATATTTATACATACATAACATATCTAAATTATATAAATAGCCTGCCAACAGATGTCACCCAATGTTCAAGAACAAATAGCGTGTTTTGCAATTGCCACAGTTACGCGGCAGTGAAAACACGCAGACGTAGTTACGCTGCGGAACAAACGTCTCGTGTGCAGGCGTTTGCCGAATAGCGTACCTCCGACAAAACACAACACGCTACACAAGGTTGCCTCTGGTATTCTAGGAAGAGGCTACAAGTGACACTACTAGAATGGACCTACTTATATGTACACCATAATACTTTATCATAATACTAAAAACCTGTAGGATTGCCAACGGAATCCACGAGTGTACACTATTAGTTCACCGGCCTTGAGGGTTTGCACGGGCTTCATGTGCACAATTTTGTTGAGTAAATTCAGCGTTTTTTCGGTCGAAAAGTGTTAGTTTTCTACCACGTTTCTTAGACTACTCTTAGATAATATCGTACATCTCTAAGAAGAGTGCCTCTAGAAGACAACTGACGATATAAGCATCGGCAAAAAAAAGTTGTTTTTAAATTAAAAAAATAAGGAATCATCTATGACTTTCTGATCAAATATTGCCTGAATGTGTTTAATTTGAGAACCATTAATAACAAAATAATCTTAGGAATATTCAAGAATAAATGTGTGGTAGCACAGGTACCACTCAATTTACCTTGTAGCCATGTTCCCTTCAAACAGGAGATCTATTGCATATAAGGCGATAAACATGTGCGTTTGGAACACGAACCTACCATGCCTTTCGGCCATAAACAACCGAAATGATAGCTGCTTATTAATATTTCTACTTATAACATGTGGCCATTCATTATTATATCAGACTAACAGTAGATAACGAACTGAGAAGCGACTTTCTCCGTATTTGTTGATCAAGCAATGTCAGTTGTCCATGTTCGTGGCAGACTTCACGAGATACCGAGTGCAAATTTGTCTTCCCATTTCCGCGTCTTCGTGGGTGAGCATGTACAGAGGCTCGACAGCCGTGTAGAGGCAATAGATTAATAGCAGTGTCGCCGTTAGCTTGTTGCATTGAGTTGTTTGTTGTGCAAGAGGGGACGCCGCGCAACAGCTTGTGCGTCTCTACGGCTATTTGTGACCATATGACTAAATATGTAATATATTGGCCTACAGGCTTCGTTGGTTGGGCAGAGGAGCAGATGAAAATTGAGAAAGTAGAGGGAAAAAAAGAGATAGATAGAGAGATAGAAAGAAAGGAGAAGGGAGAGGGAGACTGGATGGCGTGCTAGGGAATACGGGCGAGATGAGCATATTACGGGCAATCCTGCTGTGCCTGAACATACGCGAGTTTGCGCGATCACGAAAAGCGGCGGCCCACCATTTACCGGTGGCGTCAGGCCTGTCTAGCTTCAGCCGCCGGCCACTTTCCACCACCGGAAGCACGTTTCAGCACGTTCGCGCCCTGTTCGGACCTCCTCCGTTGCCGCTGCCGCCGCCGGGTCTAGGTCCACAACATCCTCTGGCACAAACCGGCTCACAGATTCCCCTATACGTGTGTCCTTGAAGGTGTCCTTTAGAGAGCAGGTAGACGATAGCTAGCGCGACAGGCAAAGAGCGCGGAACTAGGAACTGTTTGCGTTAGGGGGGCGAGGGAGGGACAGAGAAAAGTTAGAAGGAAATCTGGGAGGGGCTGGGGTAACGATAGGCACAAGTTAAGGAATCAGTGGGCCAATTGCGCGGAGATATGTAAAAAGTGCCACTCGTATGCTGCTGCTGCAGCTGCTGCTGCTACAACTGCTTCTACTGCGACTACAGGGGTTACTGTCTGATAAGGTTTATTGTACGAAGTTTCTTGGCAGTCGCAATGTCTTGTGATAGCGTCGCGGGCCAGCGGGCGAGCGGCCGGCCTCGCGTGCGCTAGCTCGCACAAACGGAAAGGACTCACTTAGTTCGAAAATGGACGTGATTAGGGAGGGCGCCGAATCAAGACGCGAGCAGAGAGGACAGTGGCCCGCTAATCGGTCCCTTCAGCCGACTGTTGTTCCAGCCTGCCTGCCTGTCGGACTCTCCATCTTGCTTCTTTAGCTTCTTCAGTCGCCGTTGCTGTTATTGCTGTTGCCGTCGTTGTTGTTGCTGTTGTTGTCGTCGTTATTGTTGTTGTTGCTGTTGTTGTCGTCGTTATTTTTGTTGTTGTTGTTGTTGTTGTTGTCGTCGTTATTTTTGTTGTTGTTGTTGTTGTCGTCGTTATTGTTGTTGTTGCTGTTGTTTTTGGTAGTGGTAGTAGTGTTGTTGTCTTGGTCCAAGGCCGTAGAGTCCGAGTGGATATGGGTGACGTCAACCCACCAGCTTGGCACGGCACGGCAGCGCACGCACCAACCTTAGGCACATGTGAGTACACACACACACATATGCACACACGCCTATACACAGACACACGGATTGCTAACCAGCTGGCCGACAAACTACCACCTGAGTGCAGCTCTATTAAAGCTTTATAAATGAGAGGTCGTCGCGTTAATGAATGGAACGGACGCAAGGACAAAGTCGATCTTGATCACGTAGTTCCTTTTCCCTTTCCAGTCCCCGCTGCTTCCCTCTGCGCTGCTTCCCCCCTTCCCCCCCGTTCTCCTCTTGACGCAAGTGTTGCCCCAGTTCCTATGGTTGGACCCTTAATCTTACGTATAGTTCGTCTTTATTTAGCATATTTAGGTCTTCCTTTGTTTTGTTGTTTTGGTAAGCCGGTGCGCTTGCTTGCAGTAGTTCTCAGTTGATATATAGAAATTTACACACATTAAGTTTCGTGGGCACTATAAAGCTAGAGCAGAAGGTATGGTTTCCCCATAACCCACAATCTTGCTTATCATTTACCACGCTACAATGTCGCACCTCAGCATAGTATATTGCATATATATTTATTGAGTGAATGCTGAATACATCTAGGCGACTAGACGAATATTTTTTTCTTTCTTTTTTAGAAGATTTTTTTCTTTCTATTATTCTAGTGTATTTCAACTTTGAGGTTTGTTGCAAATCACATGCCATTCTCAGACAGATGTCCAGGCCCTCTCAGACAAGAAAAATTAGGTCCAATGGCTTTATTCAATGAAAAAACTGGCGGCCAATAGCAACGACGGTGCGTTATAATTGTGCTTTAATAAAAAAAAACGGTTTTAGATACGACGTAAATATATAAATTGTGAAATATTCCCCGCTGTGGTGTGGTTACTTTAGCTTGAGTACTTATCTTTCCTGTTTGGGTAATCAAGCTCGGACCTGCTCTCTGCGCTTCTCAAATGGAGGTCATATACATGATTCCACATAGCTAATTTAAACATCGACATAATTTAACTATAAATATTATATAATATACTACGAATAACTATCGCAACATTTGCTTTAAATTGCAATCAAAGTGCACATATACCATTGCATTGAATTTTAATTAATGGCGTAAAGATAACTACCAGACAAGCCCTTAGCAATCACATTGTACTTCCTAGTGCAAATTCCTTGCGGAGTCAGGCCGACGTCCCCACATATGGATGTACAGCGCATGCCCTGCCGCCTAATTCATTTAAGACACTTTTGTGGTGCAGGCTCTTGACGCTTAGTGTCGACTAATGAAATGAGCCTCTATCGATCATTTACCTCAACAGCTTGGCAGCTTTTCTTACGACCGGCTTTCACGGCGATACGGTTTGATTGCCCCCGAGTTCCCGAAGTCTCTCTGGACACCGACAGCGCTTTAGTCGCTTTTCGCCCCACCCGCAAGCCGGCTTTACGTAACCGCTCATGCTGACCCCTGTTACAAGCTACAACCCTACCCATGAAAGCTCTTTTCCATCCACCCATACACCAAGTGCTCACGCGTTCAGGCGTGTGCAACCCAACTCCCTCCAGCTCCCCTCAATAAGCGGTAACTTACCTAGAGACACCCTACTCGAGAGGAGCGAGGACACTTCGGGTGCGTAGCAGAACTAACTGTGTGAAGCGGGACAGCTATCATCAGCATCCTCACTATCGCGGGGGTAGGTAGACTTCGTTCAGTAAAGTGGTCGCTCGATCGACGCTTCATGAGCGTCGTATGAAATGTGTCCTCCGGTCGGTTGCCCCCACCTCGATCGGGAGGCCTCCCAGGAGGGCCACTTGGTGGGCGTCTGGCGCCAAATTTACTTTCGATTTCATAGGCTCCCCCAGGAGCAAGGCCAGGGGACTTGGCGTTTCTCTTCATCTCCTTGTTGCTGAGATTGACCTTTGCAGTGGGGCGTTGCAGTACAGCAGCACCAACAGCAGGAGCGACGCAACGGACACTATGAAAGTACAGAACCGCGAACGCGGAGGGCGCGGATAGGACGCAAATAGAGACCGCACCCGGCTGGTCGAGATCTGCCAAAAAAGTTACGGAGTGAAATCGACAACGAACGACAATATCAACGGCGTCGCTGACACCAAACTCTGGGCAGAGATCGGAACGAATCTATAGGGCAGTGCGTATCATTTGCGAGTAGCAGTAGCAGCAGTTAAGGTGGAACTGAGCTTACCATCTCTCGTGCCTCTCACACAGATTTTTCAGGCCAGGTGGAGGTTAAATTGAACGGGAAGAGGAGTATGAAGGGTACGAGGAAAAAACAAAAAAAGGGAGAACGAAGAGGAAATAAGGTGTCGTTTACGTCGAACTGGCTTTGAGTAGAGACAAGGAATAGGTCAGAGTGAACGACGCATTGGAACACATGTGGGCGACCATGTCAGTGAAGAAACGAAGTTATCGTGATGATGACCGTGATGGTGCCGAGATCGTCAGACTTGAAAGCAGCGTGCAGATGAAAATGTAATGCTGCGGAGAGCGAAGATGAGGTGCTGAGATGAAATGAGATTGGAGAGAGGCGTCAAGCCCTTGAATTGGCTTCCACGGCAGCAGTCTATCGCTACGGCGTTGTGACGAGCATGGCGTATCGGTGCAACTCTTCGTTGTACGCGCGCCTTGATCGTTGGGACGTTGATGACCCATCGTTCGCATGGCACCCCGACACCCTTACCATGCTCCAACTCTACCGTCAGCTGTCTTACCGATATACTTTTTTTAGCGGTTTTTGCTAGAACCGATCCGAATTCTTGCGTCGGAACCGCTTCCCACACTCAACGACGATGAAATGCAGCATCTGTTTAGGGCTCATTGTTGACCTGGGCTAACCCAGGGTAGTAGTAGTAGTAATGGTAAATAGTCAGATAACTATACGTAGGCGCGGAGACAATTGCTCACTCGCAAATAATAACATATTAAATCTTAATAAATACATATATCCATAGATAGATAATGTGGTAGGTTTTAGAGAACATCTATACAACGATAACAATAGCCTTACATATAAACACAGGTTTCTGCCTCTCGGGCGGGAAAAGTGAATTGCGTGTGAGTCGGACGAATCCGTAGATGTGTAACCGGTTCAACTATTTCGTGGTGGCTCAGTCAGGCCTTCTCCATCTATACACTGCTCTACTACTCAGGTGCATAAACTGCATGCGTTTAGCACTTATCAGCAGCAGTTGTCAATGTTAGGAGTTAGTCGAGTCGCAAAAAATGAGTAAGAGATCGTGCCAACAGAGAAGCAGGAAGACCGAGCGCTAACTGCGGCAAAAACAAAAATTCTGTTTTTAGTTATGGCCCGGTTAGTTTATGGCCCTGCTGAAGCCTCGCGTAGTAAGCTCACCTGCGACAGATTACTACAGATTACATCGTCCGCCAAGTGCAACTCGATATATCAACCGACAATACAGAAAACAATTATTTTACACAGACACACATACACTTAACTCGACCAGGTGCGCTCGCAGACATTTGAGTGGACGCAGTCGCTATTTTCAGTCTCGTAATTAACGCCTGTGGTTAACACACCAGGCGGCGCGTAGCTATTACCACGCGACAACTGAGAAAAACCACACCACGAGATATTCAGACTCGCAAACCGTATGAAAGATGGCCTAGATTGGGCGTATAGCTGGGAGAACTGGACCTGCGTCTTCACGCCCCAATCTCAAGCCAGCCGTCGGCCATGTACATACACAAGATACATAGGAGGCGCATTTTGATCACATAACTGACGAAGAGAATATACAATAATTTCAGTAAAGAAAAGAAGTAATGAAGAAAATTAATGTTACGCTTAAATCGTCCAGAATCAGAGGCTGACTCACTGGAGAGGCTCGAATACCAGTTGTGTGAGCTACCGACCAGATTCGTAACGCTTGAAACGAGCATAATTCCTAAAAATAATATTTTCAACAAAATGGACGCACAGAACGGAGATTGCTCCACGTTAGCACACGAGTACAGTCTGCTCAAAATAGTTTCACCCTAAACCGCTTAGTCTGCACTCAGCTATTTTTCGTCAGGGTCAACTGGATGACATAATAAGATAAGATGTCAGGATTCCCAACTCATACACGATCATACGATATCACAATACACTACTTGGACAATAATGTGCCATATAAAATAAATGATTTCAGTGACTTCTTGTGTCTCTTCCTATATATATACAGGTAGTTCAATAAGTTCTTAGAATGAGCTTTTTAGAATTCGAATTTTGGCGCGCTTCCACCGCTATTAGGAACTGCAACTTTTCGACTGCTAGCACTCAAAATATTATGGTGATTGGCCGTTGCGATTTCGTTTGATAGCTTTTCCCGTGCAACGTATCGGCGTGATTTTTAAAAATGAAGAAAAAAGAGTTTCGAGTGGTTATCAAGCATTTTTATTTCAAAGGTTGGAATGCGACCCAAGTAAAAATTGGGTTGGACGAGACGTACAGTGACTCTGCGCCATGTTTTGCCACTGTTTCCAACTGGATTAATGTGTTAAAAAGAGGCCGCAGGAGCACCGAGAATGAACTACGTCCAGGAGGCCAAAAAACGGCAACTGATGAGGAAAACATAGAGAAAGTGCGAAACATCGTTGGCACAGATAAGCGAATGAACATTAAGGAGATAGCGGAGGCATTAGGAATTAGTTTAGGTAGTGTGCATTTTATCCTATACGAAAACTTGAAGATGAAAGAGCTCAGAGAAAAATGGCTGCCGCATTTGCTCAACCAGGGCCAAAAAAACGCGCCTGTTTTCGCTTCACAGCGAAATTTGGCCAAGATGTCGAACAATCTGTCGGATTTTTGGCGCAGATTCATGACCGTCGATGAAAGCTGGGATCCATCACTACACTCCCGAGACCCAAGAAGCATCTTGCCAATGGTGTGCACCTGATGAAGGACCTCCGAAGAGGGTGCGGACAACGGCATTGACCGGAAAGGTAATGGCTACAGTTTTTTAAGACCAACGTAGAATAATGCTGGTCGACTACCCTGAGAGCGGTAAAACGATCACAGGAGAATATTATACAAGACTGTTGGACTGCCTTTAGCAAGAACTCATCGTGAAACGGCCCGCTTTGCAGAAGAAGGTTGTCCTGTTTCACCAGGACGATGCTCCTGCACACAAGTCCCGGCAAGCATCGGCAAAACTGGCCCAACTAAGGTTCGAACTTATTGAACAACCTTCCTATTCTCCAAACCTGGTCCCCTCTGATTATTTCCTCTTCGAACATTTGAAGAATAGTCTCGGTGGAAAGCGTTTTTCCAGCAATGAAGAGGTTAAGGCTGCTGTCAATGCCTATTTTCAGTCTAAAGACGCGGAATTCTACTTAAGAGGTATAAAAGCTCTGAAATCTTGGTGGGAAAAGTGTATTGAGCATCTCGGTGAGTATATCGAATAAGATAAATTTAAAAACATGATTTGGAAAATTCTTGGTTTTCATTCTAAGAACTTATTGAACTACCTGTATATATATATATATATATATATACTCCAAAGTAAAGACGTACATGTAAATATGTTGAGGCATCTAGGCATAAATGTGTACGTCTTTAAGAATACTGTTTAGCCTAACATATTGACTAGCCCACCACAAAATCTCATTTAAATGTTTAGGTTATGCAACTGCGGAATTCGACACACGACACAAGGACTTAATAGAGGTACGGATCTATCATACACTTTTATTATGTTACTATTCGGTGGACCTGTCCGGCAGCGTGGCACGTCAACGTATAAATATATTCATATCGACCAGATTCGTTTCAGTAATGAAGCGCTTACTGAAAGATGGCGACGTAGGAATTCGCTAAATTCTCAATGGCTGCGTCTGTTAGCAGTCTGTCGTCTGGTAAATATATATTTCCGAACGTGTACACTCAGATGGACCAGCCTTTGATTTCAGACTTTGTTGGTGTTGTTGTTGTCGTCGTCGTCTGTCATCGCCGCTATTTCTCATGTGCCGTCGTAGATCTCACTTTTTGTTGAGGTTGTTGTTGATGTTGTTGTTTTGCTTTTCTCATTTATTGTTGTTCTTTTTGCCCTTGTTACGTTGTCTTTGTTGTCAATTGTTGGTGTTATAGTCGTTTCCTGTTGCTGCTAACAGTGGTGTTTGTTTTTTTGTGTCTTTGTTTGTTTCTAGCGTTGTTCTATGCATAGAGCATGCAGGTTCACTGCTGCCCATGGTCTATCAACATGCCGCTGTAATATCACCATGACATACATAGCCGTATATACGCACGAATGAACGTCTGGTTATACCCGGACCTACCCAGCATTCGAGCGCATGAAGGACAACAATAGCACAACATCAACAACTACAATCACAACAACAAGACAACAGCAGCAACAACAAAAATGACAAATACTACTACTACTACTAGTGTGAAAACAATCATATAACAACCATAACAACAACTATGTACAACAACAACACAATCATAACAGCAACTATGTACAACAACGCAACTATAAAAACAACTATGTAAAACAACACAACCAACCATAACAACAATATGTGCAACAACTAAACAACCATAATAACAATATGTGCAACAATTAAACAACCATAACAACAATTATGTGTAACAATAACACAACCATAACAACAGCTATGTACAACCACAAAACCATAACAACAACTATATAAACAACGCAACTATAAAAACAACTATGTAAAACAACACAACCATAGCAACAATTATATACTACAACAACGCAACTATAAAAACAACTATGTAAAACAACACAACCATAGCAACAATTATATACTACAACAACGCAACTATAAAAACAACTATGTAAAACAACACAACCAACCATAACAACAATATGTGCAACAATTAAACAACCATAACAACAATGATGTGCACCGGTAACACAACCATACGACCGATGATGTACAGCAACACAATCATAACAACAACTATGTACAACCACAAAACCATAACAACAACTATATACTACAACAACAACAACAAAAAAGACGACAAACCATCACGTGTATGTACGTGACTCATCACGCGTTTATAGTGACGGGACTATAAATCAGTTAGTTGGACACTGACGACTGTCAACCCCGCTGGTCGTCCCCGCGGGTGGCACCGCACCCATGGTTTTGTTTCGCGCCCACGGCGACAGCGAGACGACGCGACCGGTGATCAGCGCGACCAAAAGCGGTAGTATATCCGCAGATCTCGCCTAGCATTCAACGGCCAGGACGGCGGAGACAATGCGATGTAACGACGCTATGCCCCCCGTCCGGGCCAAACGGCACCAGGAATACATACGCGGGCGGCAATGTGGGACGGCAATGCGTTGTAAGCACATACTTACATAAAGTGTTATGATCGTCATTAGCTTGATACGCTATGCTCACCGCTGGCTTTCTGCCCACCGTTGTTCGGCGTCCTCAAACGCCCTCCACTCCAAACGTGGGGGCAGCGAGTGCTTGCCTCATTGTCGCATACAGCATCTGCACCCCATCCCCCACCCCGACGGCCTGACCTCCACTCCGGCCAGAGGAATTCAAGATGAGCGATCGAGCCAACCGGCGGTGTGGCAACCCGCTAAAGCCTTTGCCCCGATGATGTGACCTACCTGATGTTCACATGCTCCATACGACTGTTTTACATGTGGACTGATACTGCTGACTTCAGTCGAGGCTGGGCCCGCCAAATGCTCAGTTGAATAAGCTGTTAATATGCTAGACGTGATAGACGCAATACGCGTGTGCCGACCAGTTGGTACGTTACTAGGTAGTACGCAATTCGAATAATCTAGGTCTAGTTTGAGAGCAGCTTGTTTTGATATTCGCGCTAATATATATTTATATATATATATATATATATATATATATATATATATATATAACTCACATACACCGCAAATATTCTTAGCACGCAAAAAAATTACATATTTGCATCGCTGGTATTAAAAACAATTAAAAAATTTGGTCCAGCTGGATAGAATACGATACGTTTAGATAGCCTCGACGTCACAAGTAGTGCATACCTCGCATTCTACAACAAATCTAGTTAGGACTCTTAACCTTCGCCATTTGCAGTGCAAATCGGTAAAACAAAAGTTTGATTCACGGCAACAGTGGGCCTTATATCAGAAGACCCTGCCACCTGTGCCTACCTTGTGCACAACGCCACCCTTCATTTATCTGGTACATAAGCTGCTTCTGTGTAAAAAAATGTGTCCTTCAACTGACAATACAGTGACTCTGTCGAATGGCTATACATGTGCTTTAGTGCGCGAGCCGGAGCGAAGCCCGTCAAAACCAACGTTTTCAGCTGCTGATCGAAACTCTTGCCAGCTAACCCTCCACTTGGCAAAAAAAAGCTGTGCACAAAAAAGACTCTCGAATCTACTGGCAAGATGAGAAGAAACTAAACGGTCTTACCTAAATACCTTTTGAGATGGGTAAAGCACACATTTGGGGTTCTACGATCTTGGACATTCCCCCCTCCCCCCCATCTGTAAAAGCGTTAGCCATCGCTGTCAGAATTAAAGCAGCAACTCAAATACTACAAACATTATTAGCTTGTCGAAAGTAACATATATGCACCGCTTATATTTAAAACGATAGTAGGGCCCGGCCAAGTTGCATAGAATCTACCAGAGAAGCTCTCAAACGCTACTTAAGCAACCTCCTCTGCTGCACTCAAATCCTTATGATTTGTATATACCTATAACTAGTCATTTATTCAACGACTCAGTTGCAGTTTTCAAGATATAAAGTACAAATTCAAAATATATAGTACGAAACGAATGACCTCCCAAAACGATACTAGCCTCTGTCCCGTTCGTTGAGAGGTAGTGCAATAATCGCTGAGGCGTCTGACAGTTTACTACGTGGAATTTGGCACAAGCCTGCGAGCAGACCCTGTATGGGTACTACCGATAATGACTGGTGAAAGCTGGTGAGCACACCAGGTGGTGGTAGCCGTGCACAATATAGAATATGTATACGTGGCGGCTAGAGCATGCGGCGACCCCCAAAGGTACCGCGATACATCGATCGTCAAGGTGTCCAACTTTATTGTCAAGGTGTGCCGAGGCGTCGGCTATCTTTCCCTGCTAGTCCTGCAAAAGCTGCTAAAATGGTTCGGTAATCGGTAACCTCTGCCCGACTCTGATTGCTTCCACTCCCGGTTCACGTTCCGCGAGTAAGTATATTAAACGACGCCTCGCCGTACAAGGAACTCGGAGAACCCACTTCATATATGTGGTAAAAACATCTCTACAGAGCTGAGCAGAGTTCACCACCGAGAAATGTGTCCACGTTTTAATGAGGCTCTAACTTAGCATTTGAAAAATCTTCGGCTCATTTAGTAACACAGCAACACGTAGTGTTAGTCTCTGAACGTCTCGCACTTCCAAATGCTGGAGGAGGCGAGGAGGAAGATGGAGGAGGACCCCGGCGCGCACTACGGGCTCTTCTTCCACCCTGGACCAGGAGACTGCCTGCAGCTCGAGAAGGATGAGCTTCTCTCCGGGACCGCGGACTTTGTCTCCTGGCTGTCGGCGACCTTCCCAGGATCCCAGCTGACCGTGTACTCCATCCCGCTGCTCCACCCGGAGTGCAAAGCGGCCAACAACGCGCTTCACATCCTGGCTGAGTCAGGGCCGATGACCTTCCAGCCGCTGACCAGGATCCAGCAACCCATGCTGATCAGAGCGGCGATGGTGTACGACGACGAGCTGGCTGCCACCGTGGCAAACGTGGCAGCTCGCAACATGGCCACTTTTTTGGGGGAACGCCTTCCCAAGAAGACGCCACCACAGGCTGTGAAGGGCGCACCGAAGAAGGACAAGAAGGGAGAGAAGCCCGGCAATATGGACACGGCCTCCCAAGTCCCTCCGGAACTTCCGCGACTGTGTCACTTCATGGCCCAGGCGTTGAAAGAGTTCCAGGAGATCAAGGCGCAGCACCAACGCCAACCCGCGGGAGACCAGAGCCTCGGCAGGCGCCAGAAACAGGGCTTCAATGTCAAAGGGAGAACGGGACGTCGCTTCGGGAGCGGCCCCCGTCGCCCCCACTAAACTGTTGTCAGTGGAATTGCGAGGGTTTCGCTTCAGTGATGAGCTGCATTCCCGCAGCTGATCTGGCTGCGTTCGACTTGATCCTTCTTACCGAAACTTTCGCCACGAAACGTTTCGATGTTGAAGGTTTCTATACTCATCACTGTCTCGCAGCAAAGCCCTCCCGTGGTCGGCCAATAGGAGGAGTTTCACTCCTGATCGGCCCCAGACTTAGTAAGTCAGAAATTCTACTAGCAAAAGACAATACTTTGGTACTTTCCACTCCCGACTTCGCCTTCGTGGGAATGTACAGCAGTGGTGGCGGCGACACCACGCTGGATCTGCTGGACAAGATCAGCCGAGGGTTAGCCTGCGTCCCCGACGACCGCCCGGTGCTCCTCGCCGGCGACCTCAACTGCAGGCTTGACGAGCCTTTACTCTCTTCTCGTACGGAGGCAGTGTTGGCGGCTCTCCAAGAGTATGGGCTCTGGATTTGCTCAGACCGGTCCCTTCCCACCTACTACTCCGACTCCCGAGGCCCCCAAGATAACCCACGGCGACCAGGCAGCTCCACCATTGATATCTTCGCATTCAGGGGTGCCAGCTCTGATATCGTCTTCAGAGGTTGGCCAACGGGCTCGGCTATGATGGGACTCAGGAAACACATTCCCGTCGCAGTCGCTCTGGCTGTCAATCCCGACGCTCTGGGCGCCAGGAGACAGGGCGTGTCTAAGGCCATCAACATCGGGCTACTCCGGGAAAAACTTTTGCGGTTCGATCCTGCAGTTCTAGTGGACCTCGATGTGGACGCTCTCTCCGCCATTCTTACCAGCCTCATAATCGATGCAGCTCTTCCCCATGGAGTCTGTTCGCGCAAATCACCGCCCTGGTTTGACAGAGACTGCTATCAAGCAAGGCATTACCTAATGCAGCTTCTGATGGCGTCTAGAGCATGCAACGTGATGAAGAACGCCTACAGCGCGTTTCGGCGAGACTACCGTCTCCTGCTGCAGATAAAGAAGGTGGCCTTCGCCGAACTACAGGAGCAACGACTGGTCCTACAGGCACAGGAGACTCCGTATTCCTACCTGAAGGGGCCGTTCAAGTTCACGAGCTGTCCCATCGCGCCCGTGAAACTTCGATCCTACTTCGAGCGTATGTTCACGAGTGCTTCCACCATCCCGGTCTCCATCCCCGCTACAACTCTTCCCGCAACCGCCTGGGAACAAGAGTTTGCGCGGTCTCTTGAGTCATCGTTCTCTGAGGACGAGGTCTCCAGCTCCATTCAGCATCTCAAGAACAACAAGGCGTTTGGCGCTGACCGCGTGAGAAACGAGCACCTAAAGGTGGCCACCTCGCTGGTCCCCCTCTGGACAACCCTCGTCAACAAATGCCTATCCCAAGGACGCATTCCTGAAACATGGAGGGAGTGCATTTTGAAGGTGATCCCCAAGGGTAAAGGCGACCTTCTCCTTGAGTCATCATGGAGAGGGATAGCAAAGAAAAGCTGTGTGTACAAGCTGTTGTCGTCTTTGCTGTACAGGCGACTGTCCTCGTACCTGGAAGTCAGAGGGGCGCTCCCACAAGAACAACACGGCTTCAGACAGCACAAGTCAACATCCACAGCATGCGGCGAACTTCTAGATGAGATAACTTCATCGTTGCAGAAAAAGCGGCGGCCACTGCACGCCGTCTTCGTGGACCTAAAGTCCGCGTTTGACGTGGCACCTAGGGACACCGTGTTGGAGAAACTCGCCCGCTTCGGCATCGGCCGACCACTGCTCTCCCTCCTGGCATCGATTCTCCAACCCAACTCTATCGCTCTGGATGATGGAGTCTGTGAGCATCCGCCATTCCTCCAGACCACGGGGTACCCCCAGGGGGACAACCTGAGTCCCCTGCTCTTTGCTGTTCTCCTAAGCGACCTGCCCGCCCTTGTCAAGGAGCTGTATCCCATGGTGGGCATTCTTCTATATGCGGACGACATCGTCATGTTTAGTCGCATCAGGCGGGACCTCCAGGCTTCCATCAAGGTGCTGGAGAAGTACTGCGACAACAACGGCATGTGTGTGAACGCGTCGAAGACCAAGGCTGTCAAGTTCAGGGCAGGAGGCGCCCTCGCCTCTCACGATCGTCTTCGACTACGCAACTCGCCCATTGAGTATGTGAGCAACTTCTGCTACCTGGGGGTGATCTTCTCCAGCAGGGGTGTGTGCAAGCATATCACCGAGCGCGTGTCAAAGAGCGTCGTGGCCATGGCGACGATCGGCGAGCCACAGAAGCTCTCACTGTCGACCGCCCTTCAACTCTTCCACCTCAAGGTATCTTCGGTTGCCTCCTATGGAATCGATGTCATCTGGGAGCACCTGTCGGCACATCAGCTGGACCAACTGGACAAGGTCAAAGCAACGTTCTTGAAGAGAGTCTTGGGCTTACCGCGGAACGCCCAGAACCGACTGGTGTATGCGTTGGCCGGGACAGGACCATACCTAGAGGACCTCGTGCCACGCTTCCAGCTCCGGCCCACACCTGCTCTTCAATCGTTCAGGACTACCTTCGCAGAGAAGATGCGCGAAATCCCCACGGATTTCTACCGAACTCGAGCCATGACATCCTCTGCTTGGAAGGAACCCCTGCAGAACCTCCGACATGTCATCACTCGATACGCTGTGCATGGCTTCCATCACCAGCTTTGTTCGCAAAGAGACTTTCACGAGCCGCAAGCAACCTGTATATGTAGACATTGCCTTCAGCATTGCCCCCGATATCATTTCGAGGGGTGCCAGAGCTTGGATAGCCTACGACGGTTGGCAAGGGAAAGTAACTAATTAACCATTGTTTTTAACCATTGTTTTTAAATCATATGACATGTAATATACCTTTTTGGTCAATAAATGAGAAATGATGATGAAATGCATAGATGGGATTGCCGCTTGGCACATGGCACCGATATATGTTTGAAGATGCCTATATACTGGACCCTAAGGCCTTGTATGGGAATCAGCTTACGAGGTCAACATTTTTTTCTCTACAGATTATTTTGTCTGCGACCGTCAGTCAACCCCCACGGCGAAACCTGATAGTTTCTGACCTTCATAAATGTATCTTTAAATCCTTGTTGTGAAGTTAAGCTATCATACTAGCAATACGGACAGGTATGATGTCGCAATGGGCGAGTCGACGACGTCGTTCACTAAGTGGGGGGGTTCCTGAGTGGTTCTGTGGGTCTATATTATTCATGCACTTGATTGAAGCAAATAATTAGACTGTTCACTTTGACGCGGAAACAATGTGTCGATCATTGGTTCAGTGCCCAATATATGTGCAACTAAGTGACCTAAATAAATTTTAATAAAATGGCCAAAAAATAGACTGTTAACATAATGTTTCCATAGAGCTGGCGGGCTACCCTCCATGGGAAAATAAGGTTCAGAACTCGTCGTCACTATAAACTTTGGGAAAGTATTCTTCCCACGACGCGCAATTGTCAAAATGCTAATAAAAATAACACGATTAATTTTTCTCAAATATATATTGGGAAGGTGGACGTCATCGCGTGAGATTCCATTCGTGTAAAAAACTAGAAATTACTAGTCCTTCCTCCAACATGGGTTCCAGACTGCGTCCGCATATATATATATATATATATATATATATATATACTTTAAGTAGTTTGAAGTATATGTGGATACCTAAGTATGAATGTGTGTAATCCAATTCGCTTTCTGCGTTGTCCTTAAAACAGTGTTACGTGTTATGTGTACTTAACAAACGTAATTACACTAAAGTCTTAAATTAGTTTGTTCTCAAGCAAAAGGATGGCCACCGGTGGAGTAATTGTGAGGTGCAGTTTGTATACAAGTGTAACGATAAAATGCAGCGCAGTCTTCCACTGACAAGCGAAACAGACCATTTGTAAAACTCATTTACTGTACCTGCAACACATACTCCCATAAATAATATATGCTCCGTTAGTAATAATATATTTTCCGCCAGAACGTTTATATATACATCTTATGGCATGGAAAGTAAAACGTTGTAGAATTTGTACATAAGTGTGTAACATCAATTTATGCAGTGCACTCATCTAAAACTTCCAAATTAAAAACAAAGGCTCTGGAAAATAAGTTTGCCTCTGCTAGTTGAGGCAGGAGCACTTTCCGATAAAACAAAAAATTGTGAACATGTCGGAATTTTGCGGTTTTGCTATCGAACAACTTGATCTCTCATAATCGAACCTTTTGTCAGGCATGTTGATATCACAAATTAGGGTACTTTCACTGCCAAACCTACACAACACATATGCGGTCTCCCATTCCATAATATAAACCGCGGGTTCGATCGCGATAGCAAACACCGATAATTAAATGCGTGCCGAAAACTTGCGTTTTGTCCATCCTTGTAAAATGTATACATATATATATATATATATATATATATATAGACATATGTATATATATATATATATATATATATATATATATATATATATATATATATATATATATCTATATATATATACATATATATATATATATATATATATTATATATACATATATATATATATATATATATATATATAGGCGAGCATTAATAAATCATCACAATATTTTCTATATATATATATATATATATATACGCACGTAGATTGGTGGCTTAGACGGCTAACGCTCAATATAAAAATACGAAGGCATCGCTATGCGTAAGATCACATTCTGCTAGGATAGAATTATTTCTTCTTCATTGATGCTTAAATTATGTTGACCATTACCTTGTTGTTACATTTTTTTGCTGATAAAAAAACTCAGATTAGTGCTGTATAAGCACGCAAAGGATAGCCAAAAAAGTAAAGAAGAAATTAAGGCCAAGGGACCCGAACAACGTCTGAACAAGTGGTTTCGTGTATGCCTAGAATCCTGCCGATGAGCCTTGAAGAAATGCTCTACCCGACGACGCACCGAAACGAACATGCGAGTATATAGGGCAGGCGTTGAGAGTTTTAGCTTGATGTAAAAACTATATATATATATATATATATATCTGGCCTCGACGTGAATTCTAGAAGCACCTGCTTCCACCTATTTCACTCTGCGTGGCTTTTATTGGTTGCGCATTCAAAGCATACATCGTCCTTCGGCCAAATTCGGTTTTCGGCTGCAGCTACAGTTTGATCGCAGTCTGCAGTCCAGCAGGCCATCGAAGCATTGACCGGCAATTTAAGTATATATGGTATGCTTCACAGACTCTTTTCCTACTTGACCCCTCTCCCCCTTCGCTCTCTGTATCTTTCTACCTCCCAAATGTATTTGTTTATCTATACGTCGTTTAGTTATACATCTATTTGCTTACAGCAAAGCTTTTTTATACTAGGCTGAAACGTCTCAGCGTCTGTCCCCATACCTCACTCCCCTTGGTACGGGCGTGGAGGCAATTTCATCAAGGTTCGTCACGGGTGCAGCAGACATCGAAATCGATCCCATATGTACCGAATGTTGGAGGGTGAATGACTTCTGTCTACAGCAGAACAACTGCTCAATCCAGTTTAACAACTATGGAAAACAAATATTTCTACCCGAGCAGAATTCTCTTTTACTAGCTACCGAATGCATAATTGATAAATGAATATAAATAAACACACGGTGTACACGGCTAACAATAAAAAAAATTAACATTAGCTTGTACACTAACTATGAGTGCAGGGTTTTGTGCGGTTAGTAACACAGGCTCTAACCTGCAGGCTTTAAGTTGCGCTCTTAGAGGCGGTCGCCGTACAACCGAGCGTTTGACGTACCAGTTTGGGCAGCCTAGCTGTAATGCCGTGCATTGCGTCTTCAGACAGGCAGCGTTCCCCGGCCTCCAGTGCACTCGAGTCCTCCTCCTGGTTGTCGGCGTAATTGGTCGCCGAATCGCGAGGAGTTCCTCAACGTATAGTCGTTTCCCTTCTCCCGTCGGCGCTTCCCATCCGTTTGCCTTTTCCCCTTCTCCTGTGGGCAAGCTGCCGGCGGTTCCTTAGCGGTTGAACCCTTAGCGGCACCCCGCGGATGCCCGAGCTAAACACACGCGACGCCAAGTAAGTGTCTCGCTAGCTGAATGCTTGAAGCAGCGCTTCTATGAGATGGATGCACCAATTAGGAGGAAATGCGAGCGCCACCTATGTTGCCGTTCTCGCGCGCTCTCTCCTTGTTGCTCTGCCTTCCTTACCTTATGTATCTCTCTCTGCCTTCCTTACCTTATGTATCTCTCTCTGTCATTCCTACCTTATGTATCTCTATCGCTCTATATATCTTTCTATCTATCTCTTACCCACCCTATGTCTGTTTCTCCACATCCCGCTTTTCTTCATTTGGCCAGCCACAACGGGCTATTGCGAGATGGAAGCGGTCGGATAACCGACTCTCAGAGAGCTCATTCATCTTCGCGCGCCAACAACCTCTTCCAGCGTAGCGAAACAGTGTGGCGGCGACAAGCGGCGGCACACCGGAGGGTATCTGTGTTGCCTGTAAAGAGAGCGTGCGCATTTGCACGTATCTAGCTCGTACGTAAGCAGTAAGCGGGGTTGTAGTAGTAGTAGTAGTAGCAGTAGGTAGCCGGTAAGTGTCCTGCTCGACTCGACTCGACTCTACGCGGTCTTGCACGGGACACGTCACTTGGCGACCACGTCGTTTCTGTCCTGTCCATGCTGTGTCGTTCGTGTAGCCTGCTTCGTTTCTTCGTCCGTAACGCCTTTAGCTTTGCGTTGAGCCTTACGACCGAGGCTGGCAACGAGTCAGTCCCCTTCCTTCACTCTAGTGGCCATGATGGCCTGTTTGGACGGCGGGAGAGCGGCGGGGACAAAATTGGATTTCTCTCTGACACCACCAGAAGGAGACACAAGAAGCCCGCGCGTGCGCGCGCGGGCTAGGTGAGCGAGGAGGCTCCAGCACTGAAGGGCCCAGCACCGAGGCGAAGACCTGATAGAACTGAGATTCTCGATTGACCCGGCGGCATTCTCCCTCCTCTACCATGGTACACCTTGTGTGGCGCCCGTACGCCCCATATGGGTCAGAGAGAGAAAGAGAGAGTAAAAGAAAGGAAGAAAGAGAGAGAGAGAAAGCAGAAGAAAAGGAAGAAACAGAAGAAGAACGACAACGAAGGACAAGTGCTTTCAGGTCGCTGCTGGTGCTATTGGTGATGTTGCTGCTGCAACCCGCGCATACAACAACAGCAACAGCAGCGGCCGCCGCCCCCACAGTGGTACGAATGCAACGAAGAAGATGGAGAAGATTGAAGAAAGCGACGCCTTGGCATCTCTGATGTCAATGCGTACGAGCGGCCTCGCGACAGGAACTTCCTCAAAGCATTGCCATCAGAAGTGCTCTACGAATGACTACGATGTTTGCGACAAGCGACAATAGACCAGAGCAGCAGCAGCAGCGTTCGCCCGACGACCGAGAAGTCCGAGGCCATTGAAGTGGCACGCCATGCACTTCGGCAACGGCCTCGACGACGACGACGACGACGACGGCGTCTGGAAGCACAGCAGGGGGGTGGTGCTGGGGGTATGGGGTTGGGGGCGGCAGATGATGCGAGTGATACGCGAACGCCCAACAACACGACTAGCCTATGCTACACGCAATTCGCGGCAAGGCGCTATTTGCCGGCTGGCAAGCAAGAAGCAGCGGGATCCAGCACTCGCGCTGGATGCACCGCGCTCTGCACACTTCATCTACATCGCAGTCACCAGAAAAATGCGAGAGCAGCACTGCCTGGATCCTGCATGCGTCTACCGGACAAGTTCCCTCCCCCCTCCGCCCCGTCCCCACCCACTAACGCCCGTTCCCTGTCCGAGTTGCTCCCAGCCGGTGACCATATGCGTTCTCGTCAGGCGTCATAAGTCGGTATACCTCGTGTTGATCATCGCCGCCGCCGCCACCGCCGTCATTTTCGACGTCGTCAACGTTACCGAATATGACGTCTGCTAGCGACATTTTCCCCATCTGTTCTGCGGCGGGTTCGAGCGTCGTGGCGTACGAGCGGCCGCCAAACTTGATCAACCATCGGGCCAATATCTGTTGATTCACATCCACTCGAAGTCGAGACAGACCGAAGCTGCTGCTACGGGCCTGGCCAACCAAACTGGCAGAATAGATGCTGGGTGCGAACTCGAACAGTCGCCAACCTAGTCGTAACTAAATAGCCTTGTCGGTAAGCGTACAGAAAGATAGATATATAGACAGACAGACTGGCTGACTGACAGACATATGATAGGCAAAGGTGGTGGGTAAAGGTGCATCACAGAGCAGCAGCAGCAACAGCAGTAGGCAACTACGGCCGGTTGGTGTTGTAATCGTAGCAGTCGATGTTGGGGAACCTGTTGGCTGGGCTAAGAAACTCGCTGAGATGCCTAGCGGACTAGCTTCTATAGAAGCAGCGCCACCAGCTGCACCGAAAGGCCACGACACATCGATACAGAGCCAGCCACTTTAGCCGCCAACATAGTGAATAGAAGAGAGACAGCGGGCAGGCGGGCGATCGGCGCTGTCTGCACGATGTAGACTCCTTTCTCAAGCTCTGGTCTATTTATCTATCTCTTCTCTCCTTTTCTCTTCTCTCTCTCCCTCTCTCCCTCTCTCCATCTAGTCTATGCACCTTCACCTCGTGCCTGCAGTCTTTTCCAGGTCGGCTTCTTCTCCCGGGGCTGCTTCTTCTCCAAGGGCCGCTCGCTTTCGCTCGGCTCTTTGAGTCGGGGCCTATCGCGCGTACGCCCATATGAACGAAATCTGAAAATATGCACGGCACTGTCAATGCAGATTTCGATTTTCGCCTCAGCCCGTGTTGACATCTAGGTGCCTTCTTGTGGTTTGTTCCCGTATGTGTGCGTGTTCCCTGCGCTGTGTAGTGCGGCTTTGTAGAGAAAAGTCACGACGGGAAATGGTCGTCCTCAGCGGCTCCTGACGATTACCAGGTTAGGTTGCCCTGCAGTTCTGCGGTGCACGATCCGCTCTCGATTCTCTCTCCCCCCCCCCCCCCCCCCCACTGCAGTCTCAAAGGAAGCGGGATCGGAGTATCGGGGATCCCTGCTCTCTTTCCCTTTTTTCTCTCTCTTTAAGTTTTCGGCTATGTTTCTCCCTTTGCCCCTTCCCTCTCTCTCTATCTCTTTCTCTAGTCCGTTGTACGTACATTGGTCGTAAAATAAGCCAAAAGAGGGGTTGTTTGTGGTCAGCAGTCGTTGCTGCTGGGGGTGCGGCGTTTGTCGATGTTCCAACTAGTTGCCGAATTCTAAATCTGTCCAAAGTTACAACGGTGACTACGAGGACAAGGGCATAGGGGCCACTTGGGGCTTCGTTACTATTCACAGGAAGCGGGGGTGGTGGTGGTGGTAGCGTCAGCCATAGCAGCAACAGCGCCACCACCACCCCCACTGCCCACTGTTCACCGCCGCAATGGCAGTACAGCCAGCTTAGCAATGTCGTTACTCGTAAACCAGCCTAAAGTCGTGGCTGGCGTCGCATACAGTGGACAAAGAGCAACTAGCCGCTTTTCTGCAGTCATCTATTCGTACATATATACATATATATATATATATATATATATATACATAGAGCAGACAGACAGACAGCTAGCTAAGCGACAGTCGTGGTCTACTTCCTAAAACGGCGCCGCCCGGTATTCTCTGACAGCTTAAAGGGCACGCAATCCGATCGCCACGCCATGGGGGGAGCAGAGCAGGGAATAAGAACAGGGGCAGGGACAGTTGCGTGCGACATGACGCCTGGCGTGTCCGGCTCGTCGTATCCGCTTGTGTCCGCAGCAGCCCGACGGCTTAAAATTGTTCGTGGCCTGTTATTATAGCTTTACAACGGAGCGCCAGCCGCCGCCTGGCTGTTTCGTAAATCCGGAGGCCGTAAGGCCGAGTAATAGAGAATCAGAGAAACATGGGCAAACGGGACGGCGCAGGGGGGTTAGGGGCCACTAGCCACTACCCCAGCCAGGCATCCATATACATGCATATACAGGTATGTATGGATGGATGGATGGGTGTGCCGTGAACTACGCGCATGACAAGTCGTATGCACGTAGACGCTGCGTCGGTACCCATGTACGTATGTATGTATATATGTATGCATGCATGTACACATACAGTTCGCTTGCTCATGAGGCAACGAGCTCAAATGTTATGTGTCCTGTCGCCTGTCTTTGATGAAAGGCAGGCGGGCAGTCGCTGTCGTCGCTAAACACGGTGGCGAATTGAGAGAAGTGCGCCGACAACTGAAAGCCAATACGAATGCAATCGATTTATTGACACAGCGCGACAGGATGTTTGGGCATATTTCTAATCTTCTTCTTCTCTAAACTTTTCGATCTTTGTTGTGACGATTGCGAAAACGTTGTTCTTTTTTGTTGGCTTGAACGTTGTAGTAATACGATGAGCAGTCATTAATATTACTTTGGTGCATTGTGTTTCACATACTGGCTGACTGCGCATGCATTGTTCGGCGGGGACAAAAAAAAAACGCTGCTAAAATGGATACGAACGGCTTACTTTCTAACGTAATTATTCTAACGATATTGGCTATACAATGAAGCAGTAATAAAATATGTCAGGAAGTAAATGTTTTAAGTGTAGATTGTGATGGGAATTAAAGTCCAACAGACCTTACTAGAGTATCTGCAGGTGGGTTGTTCTTACGGGACTTTGCAGTGTAGTATATATATATATATATAGATTTATTCTTCGCTTGATATGTTTACCTTAATACACACGTCATCCTTTTTATCAGAAGCGCTTAGAGCGGTACCATATATATTACCAACGCATCGACATCATCTATGCATTCTCTAATACCTAGTGAGTATTTGCCTTAAAATATCGAGCTGATCAGTTCTAACATTTGGTCCTAAAGCTAGGGCGTTCGACAGGGTTATATTTCTGTGCCTCCCAGGGTGGCACATTCTATTACTATATTTTTAATTGACTTATTACCTAACCAAAAAGCTCGACATTCTGTACTTTCCCTTCTTTATATTTAGCTCGTTGTATCCTTGTATCTAACATTCCTGCCCTGGCATCTGCCAGTAGTCAATCTGTATTTGGATTATCGTATACCCATTCTAACCCGTCATCTTGCGCTTTTCATTGTCATATATACCTGCAAAGCTCGATCTGGAATCCATCGCCAATATCCAGTTGCTATATATGACTCCTTCACTCTCGATTTCACCGTTTTCGCCGATACCCTTGCTCTTGCCCATTGCTTACCATTGTACCCAAACCTCCTAGCTGCAAACTTTATTCTGAGATCCCATTTCGTTTTGATCCTGCAGAGGTCCTTACACCTTAGTATTTCTCTTTCAGCCTTCTTCCTCTGTAATGTATTTTCTTCCTCTAAATAATCATTCCCTGTAGTCTTTGTTACCTTTAATACTTGTACTAACTTAGATAGTCCAATTACTTCTCCAAGCTTCTACAAGCTTTTGTTCCCCTTTACCCTATTAATTACTAAAAGTGAGCCCTTTTTTTCATTAAACACCATGTTCAGTTCGTCCGCTGCTTGCGCACATGAATTCAACGTTTGTTAAACTTCGCTTGTGCCCCGCCCTAATACTACCATATTGTCGGCAAACTGGTATCATGATAAATATGCACCCCTTTTCCCTATCTGCCATCTGATATTATTCGAACTTGTTCGACCGTGTTATGTCTGTAAAATTATTCTAATAGCTCTACTCAGCTTCTTTAAAAACCCTCCGCCAACGCAATTTGATACAACTTTGTTCTGTCCTGTTTGTAAAGTATAATTATCTACCCCATCCTTGGAAAGAACAGAAACTCTTCCCTTGCACCAATTCTTCGGAAGTCTGCCTTCTTTAAATATATTATTAAATTGCTTCGTTAGATATTACACGTACTCCCTTCCCGGCGCCTGGATGAATCCCACCGAAATTCTGTCAAAACCACCCGCCTTTTTTGGACTCATTTTCTTTATGACGCCTTCGATCTCATCTGCTGAAGGAGAGATGAGTGCTAGTTGTAACCTCCGTGCTAGTTCGTGTCTATTCTGCGCTGTTTACGCCAGTCGTGAAAATAGTGCTTATAACGTGTTGTCTGTTTCCTCTATTGTGTATGTTACATCCTGCCATCCATTTGTCATCTTTTTTTCTTGTCTGACATAGTCCCAAAACTGTTTTGATCGCAGTCTCTTGAGCCCCCAAATCTTGTTAAATTCCTTCTCGTCTTCTAGCATTTTAATTGCATCTTGCACTAACATTTGAGCTCACATCCTGACTCGCTTGTAATTAGCCCAATACTCGCCTGCCTTGTCTGCGTCCTTTCCCATTACCTTTCCCTGCTCCCTACTCCACCTTTTCTGCTCCAATATTGCCCTATTTGTTGAATTACTTCACCACGCTCGTTCCACTCCCTTTTAAATTCCCTTTCCTACCTTACAGCAATTGTCATATGCGTCGCTCATGTCCCTACGCATCTCGTGTATTAGCTTTTTCCCACTTGCCACTAAGAGCTGTTATGTATTCTGTTGTATCTAATGTAACCTTCGTCAGTATATGGTCTACGTATGACGCTCAATCCCCATGTATGTATATCTCTTCTACTCCCCGCGCCCAAATTTAAAATTTGGAGCCCGCTCGAATCTGCTAGTTGTGTCAGTCTCCTGCCCGGTGCATTCCAATCTCCCAGACATATTACCCCTTCATCATCCTGATATTCTCCAATTGCCTTGTAAACTCTTCTAAATAGCTGCCCTTTTTTATTTTCCGTGTTTCTTGGCGCTCTATTAACCCCCACAACTGTCCATATTGACCTTTCCAGATGGATCTCTGTAACCACAAGGTGCTTTAGTTGAGCATTACAAACTTCATCGCACGAAATAACATCTCTGGTTATTATCCCAACTCCCTCAACCCTTGTCCCCATTGTTCGTACCCCGATGTATATCATACCAATGGTATCCATTAAAACCCGGCGGCAGTTCCCTCTCCCACAAATGCGTTTCTGTTGCTAATTTTTATAGTTCTTTTCACTTAGCCCTTCGCCTTCCGCCTCTCATATTTCACGTGGCAACCTATTCGAATGGCTCGAATTACTCCTACGCCTTCCTCTTACCCTACTTTCGCTTTTGCATCTTATTTCAACCTTTAGCTCTGTCTCTCAATGCCGCTGATAGCAACCGTCTGACGACCACTAATGCCCCCTTGATTTCAACTGGGGTATTATGTGTTTCCTCTCCCTCGAGAAGTATCTCCCATTGTCCCGATCCCCCCTGTACCTGTAGTTCCTCCTGTTGTCCCACCCGACCCTGTATCCATATTGGCCCCTCTTGCGACTTTTGTTCCTGTATCTGTCGTCCCATCCTGTGTGCCTGTGCCTACAATCTAACGTTTCCTATTCAATAATTTAAATGCCCACCCCTCGCGGCCCACAAAAAATATTTTCAGTGCGCTGTCTTGATTTCGTTGACGTTTGCGTCCCCCTCCAGTGCTCCATTCATTTAAATCTTACTTGCGCATCGACTGTTTAGTTCGCATAACAATTATAATTGTCCTGACATTGTGTGAATCACACGCCCTCTTGTCAGTTGGCCGTGTTGCCGAAACAGCACCTACCTCCCCGTGGTGCACCCCGTCGGTCATGACCCTTGGATTGTCCTGAATGTATTCTAGAGACAAATACTCGCTGTAAACTGCATCATCTTCCTATTAGCTGTCCTGTACGTACCCGATAGTACCCGTTCTTCTTTAACATCCACCATCATTGGAAGTAAACACCTTGTCAACACCACGTCTGCAAATTCGATTCAGTCTTGTACCTGTGTGCCAATCTCATTTACTATGGGTTAGCGCTCTTTTTCGCCAGCTCTATAACCGGTGTCAGTCAAAGTTTCATCTTATTGGCAGCGCAGCTGCGTATGTGGAGGGCTGCGTTCAGTAACCCTCCTCTTCTCTAATACTTTTTCATAATTACATGCCAACAATGAACTTGTCGGCACGTATCTTAAGCTATCACTGCGCGTATAGCCTGGGACATTCATCGTTGGATATATTGGGTTGGGCGTGCTTGACCCTGTTCTAACCGGCGACAATCCAGCATCACTTGCCATATTGAGATGATCAAGCACGATAAACACTGCGCTTACTTACTTTAGACGACCAGCCGTTAGAATTCGCGGCGGACCGTTCGGAGACTTCTGACCGCCGCATGGATCGTTCCGTTATGCTTTGCCCTGCTAAAACGAACTTAACTTCACAGCGGCCTGGCGTCTTATCCCCTCCGTCGCACGGCCGCACAGTACACCACAATGATCATCGACACTGGCACGTGGCACTTAATTTTAAATATCCTGTTGATTAAAATAAGTCAGCTGTACGGGCTACTCGTATAGTAAAAAAGAAACACTGAACGCACGAATATTGAAGGGAATATACTCTTCGGTTAAGTCTGACACCAGCCCACCTCGGCATCCTTCTTTCTATCTTATTTGGCTGTCATAAAGACCAATCAGTGAACACCCGGGCCCGATTTTGAGCCCACAAACGCGCCTGGGAGTAGCAGTAGGTTACAAATGTTTCACTGGAACATTCCCATATGAGTCTTTCTTCCCAGTAGACACAATCAACCTGCTTTCTGTGACAATATCCACCCTTTAGAACAAACAATGTCATATAACTTTTAGCATTGCAAGGGCTTTCTTTAAGCTCTTGCTTTAAGGGCTTCAGGCTCTGCGCTCTGAAAAGCGCAGAGCCACGAAAAGCCAACCTTATATCGTGGCTCTGCGCTTTTCAGAGACATAATCGATATATTATAAATTTGATTATTACTAATATCTCTGGCAAGGCCTGAAGATGTTCCAACTGGGTAAAAAATCGTTTGTACGCTACCTCCCTGCGTCGTTGAGGAATGTTCGTATCTTTGGGGACTAGACGAGTAACACAGAAAATAGTTGATATCCTGCATCGACCATCTCAGATACACTGAGCCATTTGCCGTGACTGCGACAGCAGAAAATAGAAAAAAAAATCGAGATCGGTCGCGCGATTTGCTCAGAATCACAGTAACCACAAGTACGTTGTCTAGAAACATCACCTATACGACCTATCTGATGTAAGCCTGCTTCACCCCTACACATAATTCCTATTCTTCTGTACCTTTTCTTTGCTTGCAAGATAACATGTTTCAACGTGGCATTAAACGTTACTTTACGGGACTTCAATATATCAATTTTTTTTTAGATTTCTTGTAAGGCAATTGCCCGTGTACGGATTTTGCATGTCATGGCTAAGTTTATTCCACTCCGGCATTTACCTTGTCTAAATTGGGAACCATGCAAACCAATTTAAGAGTGGCCGGTCTGGGTCTCTACCCAGTCCTCCCGAATGCAAGGCAAAGGCTTTGCCACTAAGCCACTTTGCTCATAGGCTTCGGATGCACTCGGTTTTCCGTCATTTGTCGTTGATCGCTTACAATAATTGCTTATGCGAGCGGTATAGGGTAGTTCTCTAGAAGCAGTTATTGGGTTGATCGAGAAGACGATTCTGCGGGTTAACGTCTTACCCGATTTTTTTTAGATAAATAAGAATAAAAACGATGCATTTGTGTCACATAGTTAGTGCTCCTTATACCTGAGCGGCTGTCGTACTCGATTAGCTGTGCCTTCTAGAGTCTGCTGTGGAGGAATCTTTTAAATATCACAAACATAATATATAAATGGTATATAATGTACACAATTATAAATACAAACATGTTTTTGATAGTGATACGATTACTTTGCTGCTAGGATTCTGTACTGCACTTGTACTGACCCTTGTAGTGCCTTTGCATGAACAAAGCGGACACAGAGGCGAGACTACAAGAGCAATTCTTACACATATTACGCACGAGTCACGCATCCACATCAGCGCTTTACTGGCCCTATTTTGGTGTTAATTTATTAGCACCAAGCCAGGAACATCGCAGAAAACGTCTAGCATCATTATCTTGAACAATACAATCTTCGGAAGTGCGTCATCGTTATCTCGGAAATGACAAGCCATTGTTCGGAGTCGATTTAGAAAGGCTTACCTACGTCGCATGCCTGTGATTCAGGTAGGAGCATTCACGCAAAACCAACTTGGACTTGCAGCGCGCAATAGTATTGCAAGTAGGCATCCCTAAGGTAACGTTTGCGCTCGACACGGATGTTTGAGCCCTATGGGCGCGTGTCAGCTTAACTTCACGTTATAGGAAACACATTTGCCACACTGTCACAAAAGAAAGGAAGGCGACCTGACATTCGGCTTGTTCCGCCAATCGAACACATGCCGTGAACCGAGAAATGAACTCAAACACTACCAGAACGCTCAATGTTGTGAGTAGTAGGCGTTGTAGAACCGAACCCAGCAGGTTGAACCGACGGTCGTTCCCGGTCGTTCGGGCGATCGCGGCAGTGGAAGTCGCCGCGAATGCCTTAACACGTATTGTCGACGCTGAGGTTCGCGTCACTTGGCCGATTCAGTGGTCCTGTTTTGCGTTTCGACGAGAGGTGTCGTGCAGTGTCGTCCAAGACAGTGCAACGCCAGACGATTCGAAGCCAATCACGTTGGCTACATTTCAATTGCGAGTGCGCGCGGAACGTGGGTGGGTGGCTGGCCCGTTTTTAGGCGGCGCCCATATTCCCAAAGCAATCTATTTGTGCAACTGCCGGCAGCCTTGCTGCAACAGCCGGCAAACCTTTGTGTGCTCTCAAGCCTGTCACAACAGCGTGGAGTGATATAGTTGATTCAGTTTTCTCTCCCTCTTACGTACCACTGTTGCCACCACGCCCATTGCAACGACTGCTACTACTACTACTACTATCGTATTCGCCCTACTCCCTAGTGGAGCCACTTGTATCCTTGGAGATCTGTTTTCCCCTTCTCCCGACGAGGCAGAGGGCTAACCGGTGTCGATCGTTTTGAGAAAAACACCGAGGGTTACTCCAGCAAATCACTTCCACGCCCGCTCTTCCTGCTTATTTCTCGCCAAGCGTCTTCTTGTGCGAAGCCGCTTTCGGCTTGACTGGTTCCAAAGGCCAGAGGAGAAAAAGGAGACATCGGTTGTCGTACCGAGTCGTCGCAAGAAGCTGAGTCAGATATTTTAAGAAAAAGCAGGTCAAATACGGACAATGACATACAACGCGAAGCTTTATTGCTATGAGGATGGTTTGGGCCTCCTCGAAGAGGAATTGTGCTGTTGATGCTACTCTCAGGTTCCTGAGAAAAGAGCCGGAGAAGGGCTGAGCGTGTTAAGGGGAAGTTAGAGAGAAAGACAGAGTAGAATAGAAAGAGGTTGTGGCGGGTGAGGGGTTTGGAGAAAGGGGGGGGGGCAGGAATGACATGCATGCGTGAAAACTATGGAACAACCGACGCATGCTACAATGTAGAAATCAGGTTGTTTACCCGACGAATCCGCTATAGACGTCGGCCTGGGTGTAGCCAAGCCGTATAGTACGGTTGTACCTCAGAACACCTGGCACCTTTCATCGTCGGGACGACGACCGTTCAACCAACAGATCTTGAACTGCGGCTCCGCCGACATGACTAAGAAGTGTGTGCACGACACAAGAAGTGTGCATGTTCTCCAACTGATGTCTATGTACAAGAGCAACGTTTGTCGGAAGCAGATTGTTTGTCTGAAGTACATAGAGGACATGCCCTCGTCCCTCGTACACTTTTCGTTTTTCTGCTCATATCTGTAGTCCGCGCGCTGTAGTTATTGCTCGACAAAAAGAACGTCTCTGTCGGCACCTGTCCCTTAAAGATAGAGAAATAAGTTAGAGTTTTTATTATACGCCTGCCATGCGTGCCACCCACTTCAGAGGTCATCGGCACGGGCGAGCGCGCTATAGAGTGCCGGATGGGTAGTTGGTAATTGTCGACCTCTATTTTTGTTGCAGTATTCTATTACGGCGTTCCGTATGCTATCGCTGTGCTGCTCTGTGATAGTTTCGGGGCCCGCCTGACGAGCATAGTGAGTAGAGTGTGTAATATGGCATAGTAGAGTCAAACGACGTGCCCCTAGAACTAAACTAACTACATGTATTTTTGTTTAAATATTTCTATATAATAATAGTTATTAAGTATTAACAAGCTTGCACTACGTGCGACCTATATCGTAGTTTCGTTTTAATGATAAAAGAATGCTGCAAACGCTTAGAATAATCCCAGTTTGTTAGTGTGTTACATGATCAAGTAGTAGGTCTATTGTAAAACTGAGCATGACTAACACTTTTGCTAATTTGTGTACGAAATTGCAGAACTTAAGTCACGACACGTTTTCCTAGGTATGGGTGGATCATGATAGATCATGCTAAAGCTATAGCCGTATTGTGCTGGGTTTTTATTTATATAGAATATTGCACATACGGTATGGTAATCGGTTTACAGATACCGTATCGTACGTTAACTTAGCGCTGATCAAAGTTGCATCCACTTCGGTAGAAAAATTTAGCGGAAAAAGGGAGCAAATATGAGACAGCAACTTAGGCGCCTTAATTCACCTTCAAAAGTCTGGCATCTAGCATACATATAGCGTCGGCTAAATCCGTTAAAAAGGGAACAGACTGGGTCAACCAGCAGCGGCAGCGGCAGATTTTCTAGGGAGTGCAGAGCGCAGTCGTCTTGCAGGCGCACGACGCGCAATGCCTATATACATACTATGAGCGTTCAGCGGGCCACAGCGGAGACAGACGACACCGCGTACCACCTCTGCAGCTGACGGAAGTAGTTCGTTGGCTCGTCCATCCGTCGCATTTCCGCTATTCCGCAATTGTTGTTGGCTGTCTCGGCCCGCGACTCTGCAAGAAGTCACTGCAAGCAGACAGGCAGGCAGGCCGGCCGGCCAATAGCGGGTAACATGAGGAGCAATGCCAAAGGGCATGAGAATGCACGACGGAGGCTTGCCATAAGAGAACCGCCGCTACAGAAAAGGATAGAAAAGGTACAACAAGAAGAAGAAGCAGCAGAAGAATAAAAGGTCTGCCTCATTTTGTTCGTCCTCTAGTTTAGCTAGTTCCTTTGCGTCGTCATACCGTTGCCGCAGCCGTTGCAGCTCCAGCCGCCACTGTGGGCAGGAGCAAGCTAGCAGAACAGCGGGGGTGGTTTTGCCAGTAGAAGAAGCAGAAACACGAGCGGTTGGGGTAGTCGCTGTCGTATGTAGGATGTAATAGAGGGCGGGGTGGGAGGGGGTGGGCCGTGGGGTGATGCAGGCGCACTGAATCCTATCCGTCGGTCATTACTCCATTTCAGCCTTTCGCGTCTCATTCTTGTCTCCGCTTTTGCCGTAGTTGATCCTTATTCCTGGGGGTGATCGGGCGCGACGCCGTTGTTGTAGCAGCTGCAGTACCCTAGCTGCCACAGCAGCAGTACCAGCTGCACCAGCAGCACCCAGCTGCAGTCATACAATCACGACTGGCAACGACGACGACGACAACGACGCCGATGACAAGATCAACAACAACAACAACAGCCTTGATCTCCCTCCTTCTCTGGCAGATTCTTTTACTTCCTAATTGGCCTCTTCAGCGTTGTCGATTGGCTAGTGTGTCCGTCGTCCGTCTGTTCATCTATCCACCGTCGTTCTAGTGTGCGGGTTGTCGCCATTTTGGCCAGCCAGCGGAGTCAGCTAGTCATCCAATGGAATAGGACGAAGTGCAAAGACGAAGTGGGGAGAAGACGTTCTATACCAGCTATCCCCCCCCCCTGCCACAACCAGGACCACCATTGCTCCACTACGACTGTGCCACTGCGACTACTAATGCTGCGAGTAGTAAGTACTTTTACCCTACAAATACTTCCACTTCTACCCGGCGACTCATTTAATAACTAGTACTCGTACTACTTCAACTGTTACTGCTAATGTTCGTACTGCGACTGACTTCGATTACCCCAACTGCTGAAACTACCGCCGCCACTCGTCGAGAACAACCCTCGACGGAGTGGCGGACAGAGCAACTGAAGCAGGGAGATGGGGGCCGGTAGATCAGGGTTTTTGAGCGCGGTGACGAACGGTTCCGGAAATTTGAGGGATGATTGCCTTTAGACAAGTTTGTATAATAATGCCGCCAGCAGCAGCAACCGAACCCCTGAACGGGGGTAGTTTACTAAGTAGCGTCTACCTAGCCTTGTAATAGTACCTAGCCAGCTAACAGGCAGGCGGGCATGTACGACTGCTGCGAATCTGCTCCCCTTGCACTCTTTACGTCCGTCGGATGGATGAATCGTGACGATCCTACACGTTGTACGAGGATGCGCGGTACAATGTCGCCGACGGGTGCTGTCGTCACGACACATGCACAAAGGATCTCTCTCTCTCAGTTTCTATCTAACGATCTATCTCCTCGTGCACCGCCAACGGCACACTCTGTTGGCTGGCTCTATTCAGCAGTTCGACCGAGCAGCGAACAGAGAGCACTGATCTAGCGCTTGCAACCGCGACGGTTCTCGAGGGTCTAAGAGGAGACGGCGCGACAAAGACGGGGAACGACAAAGTGGGGCGGGGGGTTGCAAAAGGCGGAGGTGGGGTTGCAAGAGGCGGAGGTGGGGTTGCAAGGGGAACGCATCGAAGAACAGTAGTCAATGGGCTGGCTACGACTGGCTCGAGTAGCTGGTGGATTTTAGTGAGAGATAGCAAACCACGAACGTGAGCAGTAGACGGGGTACAGACAAGCTTCGGCGAGATCGCGACTCTGGTAGAGAGCGTAGCCAGAGAGAGAGAGAGAGAAAGCTCTCCCGATCACTTATCAATCTTTACTTGCACCACCCATCTCTCTGTTACGCCCCATCCCCCCCCCCCCATCTCTCTGATACCCCCCGTGTTTTCCATGATCGCGCAAAATTGTTCTCTTGAGCCGAGCTTGAATGCCTGCCGGCGGCGCCAAACGCGTGTTTAGTTTTGCCGCTATTGAAAGGCAGTCGAATCTCTGCCATTCTCTATCCTGTTTGCACTCTCGCTCTGCCTGAGACGTACTACGTCGGCGTAATTAGTGTTCGCGATAATATCTACGTAATTATGAATTCGCAATCGATGATGTTAATGTCATCATTTGAAATACAGTATAAAGGTTAGTATGACGATGTCATGTTTCGTATTTATCGACAAACTCCGCTAGAAATGGTACTGTCTTTCACGCACTGTAGTTTCACTCAATTTACGAGTGTCAAAATGCGTATGTTTTGTAGCTGCTGAAAACACAAACCGTTTTATTATCGTTTATCTCGTTAAAGGTTCTAGTCTCATTTTTCTCAAGAACTCTGTTTTAGCAAGGTCTTAGCCGCCCTAGAAGTATGAGCTCTAGGCTAAAAGCATATCCCACAGTACGGCCCCCAATGTTATATATATATATATATATATATATATATATATACTATCGCAATAAAGTAAACGAGACAGTCTGGCACCTGTAGTAGTCCCTGATCATATACAGTCTTGCAAATATATTATCTTTAAAATACACGTGTTTTGCTCAAATCATAGGAAATAAGAATTTCACTTATAAAAGCTGTCTAGCTCAAAATATGAATCCAATAACACGAACGTATAACTTCTGTTTATGCATTCTCCTAGTGTGCCGCTATAACCGCACCACGAGCTCCGACAATTAAAACCGTTCCATTGTGAGGAACTCTAGTTAGGGGTCGGTCGAAGTAACAGACACGTGTTTTCGATATAAAGCGCACGACGTGATACCCGCGCGTGTCTGTTGCAGATATTGAAATATATGTACATTTTGCGAGTAAAATAATATTGGGTGTGTATTCATTTTAGAGCTTTTTTCTACATTTAGTAGATTGCAATCATTGATTTTAGCTAGATTAAAAATAAGTATTTTTGTTATTTATTAGTTTTAAAACGTAGTGAAAAAGGTAATCAAAACGGCCAAGGTCTCTCGGTTTTTCTACCTAGAATCGCTATTTATAGGCTATCCACAGGCAAAAATTTCGCGCCAATCGGTGGCGGCGTTTATTATTTGAGTTTGATTCAATGTAGTGAAGAAAACAAGGTTCGGAGAATTTTCAGAAGCAGAAGGGTTGGGAGATTTTTGAAGAAGCGATGAATCTGCATCAAGTTCTGTGTTGGAATTCAAATTTTATGTTACAAAGTGGTAGAAATGTTCCGAGTCGCTTACGGTGACTAAGCAGTACCCCAAAATAGCGTGTATACATGGTACCATCGATTTTGCGATTGACGTGAAGAGACCGGAGATGACCCCCTTTCGAGAAGACCCTCGACATTTATAACAGAAGGGACTGTTGGAACAATTAGCAATATTGTAGATAGTGATGGCCGAATTATTTTTAGCACGACAGCTAAGTTATTGGTTATATCTAATTAAATAAAAGTACCACAGCAATTGGTTATATATGTACCTTCCAAAAATACTGCATTTTAAGCAAATGAACGCTTGTCGAGTAACGTCTAAATGAAGCCTTCAGGCCATAATAGTAAACCCTAAATTGCTAAACAGGAGACGAGTTAGAGGTGTATAATTATGACACCAAGACCAAAGCCCAGTGGTGCTTTCAAAGAAATAGGGTCGATCAAAAAAATGCAGACAGTAAAGATTCAACACCAAGGTTATTTTGACTGTTCTCTCGACTACTATCCGCCACGATTTTTTGCCACCTGGTTCCACTGTTACTAAAGAATAATACCACCGCAAATTTTAAGGGAGATTACGCAAGAATGTCCGACGCATGTCCGAGGCCTGAACTCTGAAAAACAACCTTTGGATTCTCCATCACGATAACGCACCGGCGCTGCCACGGTTTCTGATTTCGCTATATTTATTCTATCTCCGCAACCTTCGCCGCACCTGGCGCGCGACTTGATGCTGCTTCCGCGGTAAAAAAAATGTGAAGGGGTAACGTTTCGAGACTATAGAGGAGATATAAAAAAATCGCAAGGGCAGCTCAACTCGATTCCGAAAGACGCGTTAAGAAAACATGCGAATGCAGAAACAATGCGAATGGCACACGTACATTGCAGTGAGCGGGAGTGGACATTCTGAAGAAAATGAACACACTTTAGATAATTAATTAAATATGATGCTTTTATTTAAAGTCATTTTAAAATCAGATTTATCTATCGATCCGATATATATATATATATATACAGGGTCTCCGAGGAATATTTAGAAATCGACATAGGACATTGTAAGCTTGTTGAACTAAATATTTTGCCTAATGCAACATAATCTCTGAGAAGTCTTGTTTTTGGACTGTGGAGTCTGGCTAGGGCTAGGGGGGGGGGTTAACTGTACTTTTTCTACACAGCATGTGTGATAATAAATCTGACTATTTTGGAGTGAGAGTTATATTACTGAAATTAGTGAAACTGGTGTTGCTGGCCGACATAAGAGCACAAAATGTGCAATTCCGACGCAACTAGTTCTTCTATACGCAACCTAAGCACATCGACGTGTTCGTGAGAAAATTTACTGCTTCCTTTGAGCAACATATAACGTCGGCCAGACAATGCAACATTATAATTTAGAAAAAAATCGCAAACAACTAAGTTAACTTATTAGCTTTCACGCCACTCAAGATCACAACGTGTGCATTTGCCTGAATGTGTACATGCTGAGCGCTGTGAATGGTCCTACGGTTATGGGTTTAAGATGTTAGGCGTGAAAGCTAAGAAAAAACGCTCATGTCGAATCTTTTATACGGCGTTATATGTTTTTTTCGAGCATAAGCAACATTTTCTCACGCACACATTTGCTTAGTTTTTGTGTAGGACGACTGGTTGTCTTGCAATCGCACATGTTGTGCTCCTATGTTGGGTAACAACACCAGTGTCATGAATTTTTGTAATATCACTCTCACTCCAAAGCAAGACTTCTTAAAGACCACGTTCAAATTGAAAAATATTTACTCTACAATTCCCTAATTCGCGTTTAAATATTTCTGAGTATATATATATATATATATATATATATATATATATATATACAGCTAACTGCAAAGTAGTACGACCTTTTGGAATGTGATCAATACACGCTTATATACAACCAGCCTGTACTTTGCTAGTAATTCACAGACAAACTATCGAGAGCTCTTCAGCTGCAGAGGCGCTTCGAAGGAGAACAGGGTGCTTGCTCTTAGTGTACATATGCGGTAACGCTTGATCTCAGCAACGCCTACTTGTACCACCCGCTTGAGAGGATTCAGCGTACACGAAACATTTTCCCCGAATTCAAGCCTTTGTCGATAACAATGGTACCTGCTGACTTGATACTCCTGAACTGTTGAAAAATCTTGCATGAATATTATCTCCTAGCATATTAAATGTACTTTGTGTGGTACAACTAGACACTTACAAAAGCGCCTAAACCAAGTCGATAAAATCGCTAGTAGGCGAGGTGCAGTGTGGCAAATTCAGTCCACCTCTACCTGCAATCACCTATTGCGGACGTCACGTGCCACAAGACTAAGAGAGAGAACGAGACCAGAACAACTGTTAACTAAAAGGTAGTCTAGAGTATGCTTATGATCTCTCTGTCTGTCCAGGTAAGGACGCCGTCGTCTTGAGTAGGCTTTCAGACTTCACCGTGGGTGTATGAATGGCTTTGTGCGACGCGGTGAGTTCACTCCGTTACGTAGCACGTCACGCTTGCGAGCCGCTTGTCCGTTGCAGCCTATCAGCAAAGGCTGCAACTTTGGCGGTGGTAGAACAGCACAGATTTTTCTTTTTTCGCTACACGCAGCACCTGCTCGTTCTGTCGTCATTGTAGCTTGTGTCTACGGCGTGCATACGACGTTCTTGCGCGCTTTGTTAATTTAGCTGATTGTTGATGACTTGAGCAATTGTGCTTATCGTTGATTAGCGAATTTGATTGCTGCTTAGATGAATGATGGACTACGACGGTGACGACGAAAGATGACGACCGTAACCGCTCTTACGGTAACATCAGCAACAGCATACGAGAAGCGGCATTAGCGTATTTCTACACTACGCTGCGTTACCACACCGACAGCGACCGAGCGACGCCTAAAAGCGGCTTCTTTGAAACATCGCAATGGTTTTCACAGCCTCGAACCTCGAAACGTGACTGAAAGCCTTCTCGGTCAGCAAAACAGAGCGTGCGAACGCTGAACTCTGAATGATCAACGTCTTCTCTACAGTCGTAGCAGCAGTAGTAGTAGAAGTCGTAGGGTTTCCGCTGCCGCCGTTCAGCCGCTATACGAATCTGTTACAAATCTGTTACAAATTTATGACGCTAAAGGCGACAAAACCCGTTGCCCCGGATGACCCGTTCAAATCTTTCTACACATTATATGCCTTGTTGATTGATTTAGTCACGTTGCATTGTCTGCAACTGCAAGGTATTACTGTTTTTTTTTTATTTTGTTGTTCAGATACAAATGACGAGCGAAGATACAGTTCATTGCTGAGCGCGGAATGCTGCCTCTTCGAACGAGTTGACTTTAAAATTAACGCTCTTTTTTGTGCGGCGTACGAGTAAATGAGTCAATCAGTGTCAATCTGACGGCCAGTTACAGGTCTTACTTAGCCTTCTACGAATGAACAAGCTAGACAAGGCATACGTGGCTAGACACATGCAAGTATACAGAACTTATGCCTTTAAATAGAATATATATATATATATATATATATATATATATATATAATTTTGCAGGCGTTTTATTACTGTATTAGCTACTTCGTGTGTTTTTACTTCCCGCGCTCGACTGAATGAAAGATTGTTTTCACAGAGCGTGTCAAACAAATCAGCTAACTTTTTATTCAGTCCAGTCGCCTCATGGTTACTGCGCTAGTTTCGTTATGTTGAAACCCAAATGAAAAATGAAGCAAAATAGTGGTAGTAGCACTTCATTTGACATCTAAAAATCGATAGCACCTTAAAATCTACAAAATGCTTGTGTCTCGTGCTATTAAACGATACACGGATGCAGGCTTGGAGGCTCGGTGCGGCACAATGCTTGGCCAAAACCTACTACAACTGGCCAATAAAAAATATTTGAAAAAATATATGCCCGGTTGCAGAGGAATCCTAACTAAAACACTGCGAAGGCACTGCTCGTGTCCTGAAAACCTAAAAAAACAACGTGATGTGGATCATAAGGAATCATCTAATGGTAAAAGTATACGGGATAGGTCCATAATCTAACGGCCAAGCAAAAAGAAGTTCGTTGCAGCGGAGCTAAAGATGAGAAAATGTTTACCGTTGAACAATCTTTAATCAGGCAAGAAACGTCCTGGTGTGGCTGCAGCAAAGACCCAACGACGTGCAACAGTATTTCGAAGCCACGAGCGCGCAAGCACCAGCCTCAGTGGGCAGGGTGTGGGCCTCATGCGGCCATCCCTCATGCAGCCAAAATTCACTGAGCGAGATACCGGCAGCTAATTTTAACGGGTGGCTTCTGATGCCTTGGGCCGGAAAGCTTTTTAAAAACCGACAACATTCGGCGTGTTTCTCATAAGGCCAAACAAACTCAGGCCTGACTCAGAAACATGAAGTAGCGGGCGCGACGTTTTTTTGAAACTGTCAAAAAATCGCTTTTTAAACTGTAAACAAATCGACCAAGTTAGCCCAGCATAGGCAGCTCTGGTTACACGTAAGTAAAGGGGCCACGTGTGTAGGTAGAGAGTTTGTGTACGTCTTCATCCGGTCATGACACCCCAACAGATCGTGGGCGGCCTTCGAATCGCATGGCGGCTACCCTGCGGCCACTTCCGCACCAACGCACCAGCAACCATCATCCTTCACTAACAGGCATGCGGCCCCGAGACGGGACGGCAATTACGCGGCTAATCTCTTTTTAATTAATGTTTTCGCTGGCGATAATCTACTTGGACACCTATGCAGGGCTACGTTGTCGCTGATGTATCCGCTATTCACGTCCGCGTAAACGGCCGTCCGTTTTAAAGCGGATATTTTAAGATTCGTTGCACTGGCGGGTACCTACCTACCTACCTACCTACCTGAGTGCTTTCCACGCGCTTAATATCCAGGCCACGTTAGAGTAGCAGCATTATGCGTTATGCTGACACCGTCGAATGCGCTGTAACACCACGACAGTACAGTGGACGAAAAAAATCTATATAGACCAAGATGGATGGCCTATGCGGGGATAGAACCTGCAACGTTTGCATTATTAAGAAGACGCTCTAACCGATTTTATATATATATATATATATATATATATATATATATATATATATATTTAAATAGTGAGAGAGAGAGACAGAAAGGTGATATTAAGTTACGGGTTCTGGAGCCTTGCCTATGTTATTATCTAGGGCAATGCAAGACGCACAGTAGCAATGCACAGCATCAGCACAATGATCCCCCGTTTGCTTCCTCCTCTGCCGAACTTCTCGTGTCGTTCGCAAACCCTTTCTATCAGCGTCGTCGAGTCTACTTTCATTTTCGGCGTCTCTCAGCGTCCAGTCCGCTTACGTTCTGTTCACCTTGTTCCAGTTGCTCAATTTGTTTTTTGTCTTCGACTCAGTGCGAACAGCCGAGCTAACACACTCCTATGTAATCGTCCTTGGCAGACTACAGGAGCCTGCTGCGCATTCGATGCTCGCCTGTGTGACGACTAGACATATATATATATATGGTTTGTTGAGAATAACGCATATATACATATTTTTTTCGACAAACGTTCATAGAGCTTTATTGTAAGCTTATATGTAGGAGGTAACAATTGACAACGGGGGTTCCTACATATATATATATATATATATATATAGGATCCCCCGTTGTCAATTGTTACCTCTTACATATAAGCTTACAATTAAGGTCCATGAACGTTTGTCGAACAGAAATATTTATATATGCGTTATTCTTAACAAACCGTCAATCCTGTTGATGGCTACGCACACCGCGCGTGAATACGCTAATCGAACGCCTTGCCCTACGACGCCCCCTGGCGGTTTTTAAAAATGAAACAAACATTACCTTATATGAATAAGCTTAGTTTTCATTACACCCGAACATCTTAACAGTGCATCGCTCCCCATCGTGAATGATATAACACGTACGTGACATAAAGCGTGAAAATACAGGTATATGTTTAAAGACGGTCGTGGTGTGTGCCAATCTAGCTTATTGCATTAAGCGACTGCAAAAGGTCCAGTGAACTTCAGTGCGCCATGCATTGTTCCGCTCAGTTGTACCAAAGTTGTTTTTCTAGAAGAAAAACATCCTATTAAACTTTAAGGTCAGAAGCTGGCAGAGTGAGAACGCTACACAACATATACGTAATGCACATAACAGCCAAAGCCCTTTGTGCAAGAATATCGAGATTCATAAATACTACTACGTTGCTTCTAATCGTAGACTTATGCCACATTCGATGCGATAGGCTGTCCGGCGCTTGACGAACGATTAACTTTCTTTCGCAATGAAACGGCTAAAGTTAGAGACATCAAACATAGTTTTTAGTTGTGTCTAATCACCAAGAGAGCAACGTGACTATCAAAATGTACTGTTCTCCTTTAGCGGATTTTTTCATTGAAAAATATATCACGCGTGTTCGGACTTAAACGATTTTAGGGTCGTTGCGCTAACAGAAAAGAATTTAACTTTTTAATTCTGCAGCGATAATTTGATGGCTTACAAGCTTCAGGTTTCAAAAGCGGTCATTTACCTTGTTACTTCTGATACTGTTTAGCTCAAAAAGTTCGCCACAAGAGAAATATCCTGTATTCTATTGAGGAACGTGGGATACGAATTGGTAATTCGTAGGTTATTATATGGGCGAAAAAAAAAGTATTGCTTTGCTGGCCTCTTGCGCTAGGCGTCGGTATGACTGCCCTGTCGTCAGCGGCAACGCGTCACAAAACACGCGATTCACTGACACACTGTGATGTCGCTACAGTCTACCGGAGCAACGCGGTTTCAATTCTAGAATTGCTTGCAAAATGTTGTACACCCGGATTATTCTAGGTTAAAGGTGGACACGTTTATTTTCGTTTCAGTGTCATGTCTCATTTTATGAGAAAAAAGCTTAATAAAATCTATACCGTTTCACAGACATATACCTACCTACTGAGACTTATAGCTAGTTCTCAATAACGCTGGATGCAGATAGGTGCAACATCAACCATTTTTTTTTGTTCCAGCAAATTTGTTGTTCCAGGATATCACTGGATTTAAAAGAAGAACGGTCTACGACATTGCTTGACGCTACAGAGATGCAGAAGAGTCAGGGCTAGGTGGTGCAACACCCGGAAGGAATATTCACAACCGCCGACGAGAAGTGAGGACGCCAAAAGTGATAAAAATGGTGCAAAACTGCGTTTTTAAGGATCCAGGTCTATCGATGCGCCGTTTAGCGATCAAATTCACAATGAGTGATCGTTCTATGCGTCGGATTATCAATGAAGCTGCGCTACAAGTCTTACACGCTCAAAGTCAGACAAATGTTGTCTCAGGCCACGAAAAACAAGAGGATGATTTGCTGCCGTCTCATCCTCACGTTTTTGAGACACAAAACGGCGGCACATCTTCGATTCTTCTCCGACGAAAAAATCTTCACCATTGACCAAAAACATAACCCGAAAAATGACCGGTGGCTCGCAAAAGACCCTGAGGTAGTACCAATCGTGCATCGAATCAAACATCCTGCCAGTGTGCACGTCCTAAGTGTTGTGTCGACTGAAGGAGACGCGACGCCCCCACACTTGTTTGACAGACACGAAACGGTAACAAAAGAAGTGTATTTATGTATTCTGCGAAGGGTGGTAAAACCATCTGCGGCAATTTTAATAAATGACTTTTTATGTTAGCACTTTGGAGTTAACAATTGTCTCCGCGTTAACGTGTGGTTACAGGTTCTCTAACCCGGGATTAGCCCAGTTCATCAATGTGCCCCGAACAGGTGCTGCGTTTTCTCGTTGGATGTCAAGCGACAGCCTCTGACGCAAAAATTCCGATGCTCTTGAGTCTCTCGTGGAGAGGTTAAGGCTTTTACCTATACGCTACACATATTGTGATTGTATGTTATGATACATATAATGAACTATAATTAGTAGTCCCCGCTGCTGCGTCCAAGAGGCATATGTTTTACTTTTTACGCATGCAGACCGCTCTGCGAGTTCACTAACGAGTCACTGTTAATATCGCTTGGAGTGTAAGGTAGCATGTCTCCGGCATGGTCTAGTGGCTGCAAAACGTGGCTTTCAGTTTCAAAGCTCGGGTTCGATTCCCGATGTCGGAATGTCTGGTTCCATGGTGTAATGGTTAGCACTCTGGACTTTGAATCCAGCGATCCGAGTTCAAATCTCGGTGGAACCTTAATATTTTATAACAATCTATATATATATATATATATATATATATATATATATATATACAGGGTGTTGCAGAAATTTTTCATAATATATATAGGGAATTGTAGAGATCGTTAAAGCAAATATTTTTTCCAATGGAACATGATCTCTGAGAAGTCTTGTTTCGGAGTGAGAGTGAAATTACGACAATTTGTGACACTAGTGTTTTTGCCCGACATAGAAGCATAAAATGTGCTGTTGCGAGACAACCAGTCCTCCTATACAGAAGCTATAAGCACTAGAAGCATACCGTCGTGTTCCTGAGAAAATGCTGCTTCGTTTGACGAATATACAAGGCCGGTCAAAAGACGCGACATGGTCGCTTAGAAGAGAATTCGCCAAAAATGAAGTTGTTTATTAGCGTTCACGCCAAATACTTCAAAAGGATAATCTTACAACCACTCACAGCGCTCAAAACGATTGTGGTTGTGGAGTGATGACGATTTTTCGGCGAACATGTGAAGATTAAGTGCATGACAAATGACGCGCTGCGGCTGTCGTGCGACACGTCGGCGGTAGTGAACGTCGCCACACAGTCATTTCACATGCACCTAACCTGGACATGCCCTCCGAAAAATCGTAATTACTCCGCAACCACAGCTCGCATTGACATATATTTGGCACCAAAATGATCGTCATGAAATGCGCATTTGCTGAATTTTCGTTTCGAGCGCTGTAAATGGTTGTAGGGTTATGATTTTGAAGTATTTGGCGTGAACGCTAATAAAGTACTTCATTTTTGGCGAATTCTCTTCTAAGCGACCATGTCGCGTCTTCTGACCGGCCTTGTATATTCTTCGGAAGAAGCAGAATTTTATCACGAACACGAAGGTGTGCTCTGTATAGGAGGACTGGTTGTCTCGGAACAGCACATTTTGTGCTTCTATGTCGGGCAAAAACACTAGTGTCACAAATTGTCGTAATTTCACTCTCACTCCAAAACAAGACTTCTCAGAGATCATGTTCCATTGGAAAAAAACATTTGCTTTAATGAGCTCTACAATTCCCTATATGTATTATGAAAAATGTCTGCAACACCCTGTATATATATATATATATATATATATATATATGTATATATTATTTTTTTCATTAGAAAGTACAGAGTACAACCTAGCTATATATATATATATATATATATATATGTGTGTGAGGTCCATGCTGTAGGAGGTGCTGCTGACTCCAAAGTGCTAGAGGCTCTCCCAGGGTGCAAGACCGTCGGCACGGACTAAGAGTTGCTAGGCGTCCCCCTATTCCCGCAAGGATGTCCTCAATAGATGGCTGGTCAAGCTAAAAAATGCAATGTCACGCATTCACTCAGTTGTTCTCACAGAGGTCTTTGTCTTCTGAGATGATAAGTTCCAGCCCTTCGTCTCAACCATTTGTTTCGAGGTGCACACTGTTCGCGAGCTTCAGGAATCCTTAAACGACTTAACGACTGCGTGCTGTCTACATTAGAGGCGTTGCTGTTCCTCAGCCTATCCGCTCGTGCGCGCCAACAACCTCTACTCCCTGTTCTTTGGGGTGGCCTAGGGTTACCTGATGCGACTGTCTTGTCGGAGATAGCTTTGGCAGCTTCCCTCCATAGGTCTATGCAACAGGCAAGAACCTTTCTCGATTCGGTTGCTCTGACGGACTTAGAAGCTCGATTGGAGTCAAGCCACCGCACAGCAGTTGCCCTGTGCGGCCACGAGCCCGCCGAGGCTGTACACCAGAGAGAATCGTCAGCAAGTCTATATGAGCAAAGAGTCGAAAACCTCATTGCGGAATGCGCCACGGACGCCGATAAGATCAGGCTGCGCGCCGTCATCTCCAAGGGGGCGGGCGCATGGCTTCACGCCATACCCTGTGCTCGGATCGGGACCCTGTTAGATGACGAGTCGGTGAGGATCGCGGTCGGACTTCGTTTGGGGACATACCTTGTGTACACTCGTGCCTGCGTCTGCAATGACGTCGTCCAGCCAGATAGACGCCACGGGCTGTCCTGTATCGTCAGCGCAGATAGGCGAGCAAGACCCCAAGCCTTGAACGAAACCTTAAGCAGAGCTCTACGATCCAGTCGTCTACCGTGCGTCTTGGAACCCGTCGGACTAGCCAGGGAGGGTGGGAAGAGACCTAACGGTCTGACCTTAACTCCGTTCGAGCGCGGATGCATGCTGATTTGGGACGCGACAGTTACTGACTCATTAGCCCCTTGAATGGTCAGTGCTGGCGCGGCTCGGGCTGGTCATGCTTCGGCTCTCGCCGAGGCAGGCAAGGTTAGAAGGTACCAGAACATTGAGTACTCATACGGGTTTTACCCACTTGCCTTCGAGACACTGTTCGTCCACTCGCAGCTTGCTACAGAAGATCGGGAAGCAGCTCATTTTAGCCAGCGGAGATAAGCGAGGGGGTGATTTCCCCAGACAACGTCTGTCGCTGGATGTGCAACGGGGCAATGCAGCCTCGGTTCGAGGAACCCTTCAGAAATGGCTGGTCTCTACACTGGATCCCGTAATGGTGCACACGTTCGCAGGGACCCAAAGTCATGTTCCGATTGTAAATGATTGATTACAGGTGTATATATATATATATATATATATATATATATAAGTACATCCGCGTGGCGCACACGCTCTAGGAGTAGAGATTTTATACAATATTTTTTATTTCTTCATGTACATTTCTTTGTCTATTTATGTACATAGGAAGGTATTTACATTCGTTTTATAATATAATCTACCAATGTTGTAAATAATCTTCTCTCCTCGATATTCTGCGCTAGGATAAAATTATATGTTTAGATATATATATATATATATATATATATATATATATACGCGTCGGATAGAACCGTTCTTCGGAAGTAACACAAATAAGCACCAGCGTACAGACAGAATATTACCCATTGAATTCCTTTATTTAAAAAAAAACTTTGTTGAAAGACTGCACCACGTTCTGGACTGATTTTGGTTTGTGGCGTCGGATGTGAAAACTGTACTAAAAGTTTATAAACTCATGCCGATTGAAGCTGCGCTAGATAGCTGAAGAGATGGGCATTATCTCTGATGCACTACATCAAATGATGCGTAATTTTTCCTTTAAAAATTAAGCTAAGTGTCTACTGTACGCGCTAACAGTTGAGCAAACACTGACACGTGCATCAATGTCGGAGAGCAATTTGGAACTTTTAAGTCACAAGATCCGCAGGATCCGGAAAAAGATATCGTGGCAACAATGATGTAATATACGCCGTAGACAAGTATTTAGGGTCAAAAGGTTCTAAATATTTTGCCCGTGGTATAAAGGCTATCGAGGACCATTCGACTAGATGTGTTGAGCCTAGAAGGACTAAACTGAACAATTAAAGGTACGTGGTATTTGACCGTCTACTGCTTGTATTCCATGGTAGAAACGTTTTGACCCACCTAGTTTTTAAGTGAGTAAAGTGTGAGCGTTTTTGTCGTACTGAGCTCCAAATGTGCAGACTGGTAATGCCAATTTTCACCTTAATCGGATAGTTTCGCCACTACTCAGACAGTTTAGGGCGACTATCGTAAAATGTGCCAATCAATTCCTTATTTTTCAATTATATGAGCATGCACATATCGGCTTGGTGCCTACGACAGCAGTATCAGCAACGGCGAATTCGATTCTCGGTTGGTCACATTTACTGTGACTATATCTACACGTCGTGTTCGATGGCGCTTTGTCGAACAACTATCGTCAGCTGTTCAAAAATGTGGTCCACTTTTGCGTACAGAGCAAGTTGCAAGCGAACAATGCAAACGTGCCCGTGCAAGCCTGCCACCCATCAGGAAGGGCCAAGCTAGCCGCAGCGTAGCAATGTTTAGATCAGAACTACCAGAAAACGCTTTGAAAGCACTTCGTATTGTATACAGTAGTACGTGGAAAGTTTACAATTGGAATGCAAAAGCGTATGACTCGTTATGCTGAAACACGTGTCAACGAAATATGTAAGAATCACTTATGGCTCCGTTATGTTTAGGTCCCAAAATTAAATTGTGCTGCCAAGCTGCGCCTGAAGTCTGTTACTAAGCAAAGATAAATGCTTATATATATATATATATATATATATATATATAAGCACACAGGAACGGACAGAAGGTAGCAGAATGCAAAAGTGCCCTACGAATTTGATATCATATCGTAGGCAAAAATGCCCTACGAATTTGATATCATAGCTCGCAAACTAAACGATGCTGTATACTACGATAAAACAGATACAGTTATGTTTCGATTTTTGTCAATTTTGGTCTGCTACTTGTCTGTGTGAAAGCCTTTTATTAAAGAAAGAGAGGTAAGGGACCTGAAAACATCAGGCTACCCAAGCACGTTGAAACCTAGCCTAAACAGGAACAACCTTAAGCGCTCAGACGAGTTTACGCTCACTCTTTTTGAACGGGATCAGACTGTTATCTGGTACTCCACCGTAATCGACTCGTTTGCACTCCTAATGGTCAGCTTCGGTTGGTCACGCCGCGACCTTAGCAGAGAGCAACAAGACAAACAAATACGCCGAATTATGTAGAGCCCATAGCTTCAACCCAGTGGTCTCGGATCTTGAGATCGCCAGGCCGCATGACAGAAGAGACTACTTACGCTTACTAAGTTGAGCAAGCGTAAGATAGAAACTATAACTACAAGGGGACAATACTATCCGCACAGTTTTTGCGCTATTGACGCTAATCGGGGCAACGCTGTCTCGATTTCCGAATATTGCAGACCGGGGTTATTCTAAATTGAAGGTGAACACATTCACTCAAACCCAATTGTCAGCTATGTTAATATGAAAAGAAAGAAAAAAATGTATCAATAGTATATAAAGGCCATTCATACGAAGAATACGGTCAAAGTTGCAAGTAAATAAAACGTTTACATAATACTCAAAGCACCACCCTGGTTGACATGAACATCTTGAAAGCTCCATCGAAAGAAAATCTTGTAAATAAATTTTCGCGTAAACATAAAGAATGTTTGTGGCGGAAAGAAAGTTTAAGGGAAAACAGTCACTGCCAAGAATACGGAACGTATCAATAGCAAGCTTACATGTAATGCAGCGACGGAGACAACTGAAGACTAGCAAGTACTTCTCGAATATTCCCGTTTGAGCAAGTATATACTCTACTTTGCACTTCTAAAACAAATCGAGACCTTAGAAACGCCCTCACGGAGATCCGCTCCAAAATCCTGATAGCTAATTATGCCTCATTTATAATGCCTTATTGCCGCCCCTGTAACACCTATATTCAAATTTGTGAGACGTATCCGGCAATCTTTAAATGCTCGTCGGTGATCTCTTTCCGTGTAAGTAATAGTAAGCGCAGTAATCAAAACAGCCACCATCCCCAGCTGGCTCTATAGCGCTGTGTGAAAATTTAGATACCAAGTCACAACAAAAAAGCCCTACGAGGCAGTATGGCTTAAAGTAAGATTAAATTTCTCAGAAGAGCAAGCGAACAGAGACAATGTATTTCGCCGGCTGTATTTGCAAATCTTAGGCATTTGATTTTGCTTGAAAATGACTTTCTGCTCAGCGTTATAGCTCACCTAGGTGTCGGCGATGATACTACCGATGATAAACCACCCGGATGAATGTCGGTGACCATATAGAGCTACAAGAACTGCTGGGAGAACTCTAGATGCCTCAACATGTCCACTCTAGTGGCCCTGATACAGAAGGGGGACATGTGACGCTGACGCATACATGTCAAGCGTATAATACATTAATCCTTACCAGAGTGATATCATTTGCAGATCAGTCCACTTCAGAGAATCGAAAGGGGCTCAGACAGAAGACATCACGAAGATAAATGAAGTGCTCCGAGAATCCCGGAAATAATAATATCCCGCGTTGCGCCACGCCAACCGCACCTGTCAGGCAAAACATATGAGACAACGGCTGGTTTCAAATAATGCTGGGCTTTTTCCCCTTTTAGATAAATGCCTTTTTGCTTGCTACCACAGAACGCTACGACCTGCCTACGCGTCGGTTTTCGGCTTTCTCTTCTCTAAGACTATCTATTAATATTTCGAAAACAAATCCTTCCTAGTGCAATAGGAGATATTTGGCTGAACTTCGCCTTAACGACCTGCCCAATAACAACCTGTTCCTTCCCCAAACGTCGTCGGGATTCCTGGAAGAGGACATGAAATGGTCGGACTTGGTAGCTCAGATCCAGAGAAGAGGCTGAACGATAGCAGTATGTTTGTCTTGCTCAAGGCGAACTAGTGTAATGTTCCGTCCCGAATGTGGGTTTGTGGAGCCTCTCTTATGTCACTTTCTCGGTGTTGGGGGTAAAGCATATAAAGGCGTACTCCATAAGCTGCAGGGCCTACAGACTGACGCTCTATGTGCAGCATGGGTCTCAAGTAGATACCAAATTTCGTCACCAACACAACACGCTTAGCATGATATATATGCTTAAGTATAGAGCAACCAGAATCAATTTCTAAAAATGGTTGGTATGCAAGCTTCTTCTGGAGGATGCTCTAAAATGATGCTTTATCTCACCAAAGTGAAGATCCTAAGAATGAATAGATACGATATCGTATTATGCGAACCAACAAAACAGCTTTCGTTCTGCAAGAGCTATGCCATGCAGGCACAAGCGTATGGACTGAACTGCTATGAAATATACAAAGTTTCAGGACATGGACTGAATTAAATAAATAAGTAATACTACTGTTTTTACTAACTTCTATGACTAGCCGTTCAAGGTTTTAGTTCAATATTGCTTTTAGGGTTAACGAGATGCCGAGGGTATATGTATTACCTAGAATTATATGTTAAAAACAGCGATATAGTATGGAAACCGTTGCATGCTAGCTGTAGTGTAGAACTCAAAGATTTGCACTGCGTTGCACACTATACATTCCTACCATTAACGCAAATGTAAAGCGTTATTGCATACAAATGTTCCGTTTCTGCCTCCACTGTTTTTCAGGATTACAGAGCTGCCCAAACAAAATTAGCAATATAAAAAATACATTGCTGATAAAATTAACCGTACTGAACGAGATGGTAAGCTTCATCGTATGCTCATGCCTTGTCATTTCGCGAAAGAGTCGAGAAATACTAGATGAAAAATACATATTTTTCCTACGCTTGACCGCTCGCGCACTACATTTAGGCTACACCTCCTACCTTTGTCTTTCAGATACGCCCGCAGCTTCCCTACAGTGCGGCCAATTCTTAATCGCAGGTAGGAAACGTCACGGTTTGTCACACTACTTGCAAAGAGCCTGTCCGAGCTCGTCCAAATATTGGAATCGAGCAATCCCAACACTCCAGACAAGTGTTTTTTTGTAAAATGCTCTGTCGATAAAATTCGGCAATCACATTTTGCGGGTTCGATGAAAATCAATGGATTTTTGCCGGTTGCCGATATGTCGGGCTACAAATAGCTTGGCCGCGACCTTTGGCTGGCGATCGACCGACCCGACCCCTCTGCCACGTTCCGTAGCTTCCTGGGCGCTTTGGACAAGTATTCGGTCGTTTTAACGGTTGAAGTTTAGCCGCATACCAAACGTGCACTCATCTGTTCACAACACGCCAAAGAGGGCGACAATGCCTGAAAGCTATGCAGCAATTGTTTGCACAAAAGTCAACCTTGTTGTGCCTTGTTGGCTTTGGTGAGCTCTCGTCTTTGCACAAAACGATATGAAATCAGTCCGGGTTATTCGTTTAGAAGCTTGCGTGACATCTGAGTCTCTCTAGAGAGCTATTCTTGGATTCGACGAGGGTTTTTCTGATTTGTAAATGCACTTGTTCAACCATTTCTAAAGTTGAGACTAAGCACGGTCTACCGTCGGGCCGATGGCGGTTCCAAAGTTCCCCAAATCGCGATATCCATAAACAGTTAGTTTCACATTTCGTTTCGATTAAGTGTAAAGGTTTTCTCAAACTCCGCAACAGGACGGCTCCATTCCAGCTGCTGAATAATGGCTGTGTGGCTTTGGCCATTTCAGCCGACACTCGCAAATTGAGCAGTTTTTATGGTGTATTATCGTCATGATGGTTTCTATGATGCGTGATCATCATCATCAACCTTTGCCTGACGAAAGATGAGAACGTGGCGCGTCTGACATTCTCCCTGTCTGTCCAACCGACAAGCGTATATACAGTAACTATGGCCCGCCCTATATACATACATAGAAGATAAATATAACAGGTGTACCTGAACAGGTGCATTGTGCTTACCGTTTTCTATTTGCCGTGTATGCCAGGCCTTGCGTTTATTGCGCGTTTGCACTTAGGATTGAGGGTTGAACATGTAACCTGTACGTGTATGCGGTTGTGCCTTGTACACCTGACCTGTACGTGCAGTTTATACATTCGTGGTTGGCGCACGTTAGCGCCAACGTGTCGAAACGAGCGAAACATTTCTGCTGCAGTGTGGCAATGCCTGTCTATGTAGTGCACGTTTTTCTTCTGCTTTCCACGTTTAAGTTCCCGCGTATAGCCTACAGGGCGTTCCTTAGGCCGTGTCTGCTGCAGCAGCCTCCGCTGCTATATTTTATGTCCACTTAGCAACGAGGCGCTGCACACAGCTTGTAGAGTTTAATCCATATGGCGCTGCTCACCCAGCCCCCCCCCCCCCCGGCTCTCCCGTAAGAATAGCACCGCTGGTGAAACCGGCCGTAGCAGAAGCAGACAAGATCGTGCCCAGCGAATAACGATCCAGCAAGCTTCCACAATAGCAAGCGGCGGCGGCGACAGACCTCAGCGACGGCGACCCCCCGGGGGGGGGGGGGGGGAGGCGACCCCTCGCACGGTCGCTCGCTCGCTTGGCTCACGAGAGGGTCACACCTTGAACCGCCATTAACAAAAGCAGCAGCGACGATGCCCGTTGCCCGCCCGGCCGCCTGCGTGGGCGCGCCCTTCGCCGCCCGCTAACGGATCCTTCATTTCGCCGAGGGACGAGGTCCTTTTTCTTCGTCTTCTTCCACCTGCTGCTGCTGCTGCTACTACTACTAATACTAGTGGTACTGATGCTGGTGCTGCTGTTGTTGATACTACTACTGCTACTCCTGCTAATGGTCAGTAGTGTCGTGCTTGCAGAGGTCCGTCGGCACGGCAGCGCCAACACATCATGGCGGTCTTGCCCACCCCCCCCCCAGCCCAGGCTCGGCAGCTCCCGCCTCTTCGGAGAGCGCCTGCCACGCCAGCCATTGGACTAACAGACACCTGGAGGGTAGGGGGCCTAAATAGGAGCAAGAAAGGGAACTATAAGAAGAAGAGGAAAGCTGAAGAAAGAGATGAGAATCAAGACGACGACGACAACGACAACAACTGACGGTGACGACGCAAGCAACAACGGTTGAGCAGAACGCTACATAATCGGCCGTTCAACAAAAAACCTTGCTGCCGCGTATTTTCCTGTTTAAACCGATGTTCTTTGCTGATGCTGAATTGCTGACTATAGCGCGTTAAGGCGCGCGCCTTCAGTGAGTAAGCTTAGGATAACCGTAGTAGACAAGGTTTACCTGTAGCAACGTCGTGTCGAGAACAGGTCGGCAAGAATACTACTTCAAACATTAGCGTACTCTTAAAATGAAGCACACGAACGTCTTTAGTTGGGTATGGAACATCTAATACACCCATATACCAACGTAAGTTTCGCCTCACCTGCGCGCGCCGCAACCTCAGCGATTTTATCAAAAACTATTCGCACTAGGAGTCCGACTTCATTTTTGTGGTAACTCATTCCTATAAAATCAAGCTAGCATAAGCGCATAGAGTCATTTCCCTGTCTTGTATTGTGATAAAGTTTCGTATAACCAAATCACTTCCACGTGCCTTAAAGTCAACTTTAACATCAATAAAGTTTATTCTTGAGTTACTGTATGATCTATCCAGAAACAATATTCTAGATGGTCCGACCTGGAAGGCAATAATGGATGGGCCAGGTCCTACCACGAAGCACTTACGCCAGAGAGTGAACGGCCTACTGATGAATGTTAGGGGTAATCTAAAGACGGGGTATTTCATCTTGCAAAGGGCCTCGTTGGACCGTACAGGACGAAAGCGCGGCAGCAGTGTTCGGCACGATAATCAAATGGGAAGGGGCCTGGTTCTTTTCGCTTAGATATCAAGGAAAGGGAGAAACTTGTAGGGCACTCGTCTTTGGAGATTAACTGCTTTTCCTCTATCTTTACCTGCATTGAGTCTTAAGAAGAAGTTATAAGGTTGAACGTGGTACTCTACAGGAAGGAAAAGCTGGCCGTGGAAGCATATCCAGCTAGAGATTTAAATGTCCTCTACAATCGCCTTTTTTAAAGGAAGTTTGTGAAAGCAAGCGATGTGCGTTGCTTATGAACACTTGCAGAGCTGGTGAATCCAAGTGCCAAGGAACGTCATAGATGGATGTGGCAGATCTGTGGCAGGTTATAAGGTTGCACACTTGAAACTTAGGCAGTATGTTCGGTTCGCAGCATATCAACAAACTCAGCGACAGGCTCTCATTCGAACTGTCATCTGTGTGGTTCTCATACTCTTACAAAGTCTTATATATGTATTTTTTCCGAGAGGGGACTAACTTGAAACAGGACAGCTAAGCTACAAATGTGGGCCGGTAGTGTGGGGTTCCAACCCACTAAAAACCAGTCATGTCACCATCCCCACACTCAGCAGGGAACTGCGCAAGCAATACTTTAAACAATTAAGGGGGGTGAATAGTAGCTTCCTTATCTTAGCTACCCTAGAGTGCCCCGCGGGGCTTTGTCAACTAAAAGCAATTCTTCTCTTATTTGGCGTGCATATTGCTTTCGATTGTACGAGCTAAAAGATTCCAGTCATCACGTGAGTTCATGAGAAGGGTATCAGTTTTTTTAATGCCGGGAATCAGAACCTTTACTCGGGCCCCAGGTGCCCCATTCGATATGGCGTCAGAATGTTACAATCCAATACGTGACATTCTGCAAGTGAACATAATTACGTTAAAGAAGGGGGCTCATTATGTCAGCAGGCCAGAAGCACAAAAAAACTGGAGTCGTCCAGGGTGAGTTCGGAAGCCCATTCCTCTTTATGCTGTATATAGCTAGCTTGGCGGACATCTTCCGAAATGTAAAAGCAATACATGCATTTTATGCCGATGACTTAGTAGTGCTTGCAAAGACACGAAACCATTTGCAGTTTTATGTAAAGGAAGCCTCATATTGATGTCAAGAAAATCAATTGAAAATCAACTATAGTCAAAACAAAAGTACTACGATTTAGTTGAGGCGGATCGTACGCTGCAGATGACCGGTGCATTAAGATGGGGGGATGAATATTAAAATCGTCAATCACTTTTGTAATCTAGGAATAACAATAGTCCCCTAGCTGACATATTCAGCAGACATATAAAGGAAATGCGTAGCAAAGCCACCGCGGCCATCACTCTAGTGGGAGACGTTACTGACATAGAACTAAAAATCGCGCAAATTGTATTTAGAATAAACGTTGTTCCTACTCCCTTTGTGCAAATGTACCTTAATTTACAATGTCAGATCTTAAAAACAAAAATAAAATGAATCTAGTTCGTAGGATTATATATATATATATATATATATATATATATATATATATATATATATATATATATATGAGAGCTAGTTTAAATGCAAATAGATTAAGACTTACTCGTTCAGCCATTCCAGGTATTTCAATGTGTCTCTATCCGAATGTGATGAGCTGTGCAGTGTTTGTCGTTGATGCTGATTCAAGTGGGCAAATAAGATCGGTCTGATATAATCGACAAGCCGCCAAGCATCGAAGACGTATCGCAACCTTGCTCTCTATTCCCATAGAGTATAAAAAGGCCCCTCTATAAAGAGAGCCTTAAAGCAGACTGATTCAATCGGTCTTCATGCTGTCCACTAAGAACTGCCTTTAGTTCTTTGGCTTAAAAAGGTGGCTCTGATGCAGGCACAGATCCGCGAGGAAAAGCAGAAGGCTAAGCGGCTGCATTGAGGGCTAAAAAAGTCGTACGTATGTGAAGCAGATGCGTTCGGCGGCCATTAAATTGGGCTAAGTGAATGTTTCGGTTGCTAATTGCAAACGACACTTGGTCCCTATTAGGTTATTTTGCACCTGTGCCTTACGTTTTCTTTATTTGCTCGTTTGTTTTTGGTGTTGCCACCTGCGCAACCAGGGTGGCGCAGTTGCTCCCACCGGGGAGGACGAAACGTTCCTTGAACTGCTGGAACCAACCTTTTGGAAAAAAGAAACTGTGGAGCAACTGGAGACAGCTGGCGACACGAAAACAGGCCCGTGGCTATCGTTTCCTACTGTTAGTGAGCGTCTTGCTATAACTATATTGTTTACTGTACACGAGTGGAATAGCAGCATAGATTCTCAAAACATGTGCAGACAGATGTGAGAGGGACACCGGAGCAACGTAGAGTATAGTTGGTGTAGACGTTACATTAGATACCCACCAGGCCAGCCATGTAGTCGCATTCACCTGTCACCCTAACTATGGGGTAATCATTTGAGCCATTTTGGATTTTGGTTTACGAGTGATAATTTCAAGCACGAGCATTGATTGTTCGTTTGCACCGAATAGTTTACAATATCTCTCATTTGAATGTTTTGCTGTATTTTATTGCAATATTAACTAGTGCTGTTCCTGAACCTTCAGACCAAATCATGTTCAAAACACCTACATAGTGTAACTTGTATAGATACTAGAAGACAAATCCTGTTTAAAATTCGACAAACTTTAACGACTGTCGTATAAACGATGGGCCACCCGTATACGGCCGGCCAGGAAAACCGTTGCCGATTAACTTTTAGTTTTGTAATTCGCATAATGATGTGTACTTAATACCACGGCACGATTGACTAAGACGACTACTATGAATAATCGTCCAGACTGGCTTCGAAGCAAATAGCATCAAGGGATTTCAACTTCATATCAGCTAGTTCTCAACTTCCTGTGGTTGAATGTGGCCCTTTTTGCACCCTACACGCTAGGGGTTAATAGAAGTTAGTTCTTCTTCGGTTCAATATAAGTATGATTAGCGGGGGGCTGTTGTTGCTAGTTTTGTGTTTTCCATTTCCCCTCCGTCTTTTGCTAAGGACCATCTCAGCACGTCATTGCTGTCATCTTTTGAAAGCTCGTTCAACTTGTTCACCTCTTGACAATGTTGTTGTTGCTGTTGTTGTTGATGTTTTGTTTTTGTTGTTGCTGCTGTTTCTATGTCCGTTGTTCTTGTTGCTATTTCCGTTGTTCTTGTTGCTATAGCTGTTGTTGTTGCTGCTATTATTGCTGTTGCTATAGTTGTTGGTGTTGTTGCTGTTGCTATAGTTGTTGGTGTTGTTGCTGTTGCTATAGTTGTTGGTGTTGTTGCTGCTGCTGTCGTTGTTGTTATTGTTGTTGCTGTTGCTATTTCTGTTGTTCTTGTTGCTATAGCTGTTGTTGTTGCTATAGTTGTTGTTGCTGCTGTTATTGCTGTTGTTGCTGTTGCTATAGTTGTTGTTGTTGCTATTGTTGTTGCTGCTACAGCTGCTGTTGTTAGTATCATCGCGCGGTCGTTCTCGTTTCCACTCTTGGTGGTGCCATATCTGTTCTGCCAGGCTGCGGCAGACTCATGCTGTGCTGGTCTCTGGACTGGTTGGAACAATTACACCGATTGGCGGCTCGCGTGATCTGCCGCTGCTGTCACCCCTTCCTGCCTTCACTCCTCGACAAGATAACGTCCTTCGACTACAACCTCTGCTGCTCCTATTTCGACTATGGCTACTACTACTACTACTACTTGAACGGTTACTTCTACTTTTGCTGCCCGTACGACTGCAATACTACCACTGGTGCCACCAGCATCAGAGCATGTGCTTCTTCCTCAACGTCGTGGTCGTCAACTACGTTTCGTGCCACCGATTCGTTACTGCACAGCGGCCGAGGACAGGAGGCGAAATATACCCGATGCCACCCCCGACTAGGGAGCTAGCCATCGTGTGTCGCGAGTTTCTCGACACCTAGTGTGTGTGTGTGTATGTGTGTGCTGGGGCGTGTAGAGTCGCGTAGAGTTGTATGTGTATCTTGTATGAAAGTCGTGTGAAGATTGTGTGCGTGAGGTTTTTATCTATGGTGCCTATCTATGGCGCGTATGGGGGTATCTGTGTTTAGGGTTATGGATGTGTCTGTGTGTGTGTGGGGGGGGGGGGGGTCTTTATGTTAGTGTGGTCGTTGTACGTGTGTGTAAGAAGCTTTATATGGGGGCTGTATGTGTGTTCTGTGGAGTTGTATGTAGCTGTCTAGGGTTGTATGTGGCTGTCTGGGGTTGTATGTGGGTGCCTAGGAGGTATGTGGGTGTCTGGGGTTGTGTGTATGGAGGGGTTAAGTCTATCGGGTTGTGTAGGCACGGGGGGGGAGGGGTGCATGTGGGGTCGTGGGCGTGTGTGTGTCAATGGGGGTTGTGCGAGTGCGCTTGTATGTCAATCTATTGGTCAGCCTTATACGTGTTTAGAAGTGTACGGGTATAACGTGCGGCGCCCGCCGGCAGAGGGGACGCAATGGCTATACGTCCTTGTCTTACTCTGGAGTCGGTTGATGATTTTTTAGCCGACTAACTTTTATGTCGTCAGCATTGCCGTTGTCATTATTATCATCATCATTGACTTCATCACCACCATCATCATCAGCATCATCACCATCATTTACTTCATTACTACCATTATCATCAACATCACCATATCATCATCATCGACTTCACCATCGCCTTCACGATTGACATCGTTGCCGTCGTCCTGATCGTGTGCCAAGGCCCGCGTCGTCCACTAATCTCAAACGCGATGGCGTTGTCTAGTGCCCATCCATACTACATCATCGATTCGCTCGATAGAGGCAAAGATCAATGGCGGCGAAGTGGCCGCTCGCTCGGAATGACGCGGCTACAAAATATCAAGAGAGAGAGAGAGGAAAGCGAGAGGGATCGAAGAGAGAAACACGGAAACGGAGAGAGATCGGAGAGAAAAACGGGCAAAACGGAGAGAGTTCGGAGAGAGACGGGAAGACCTCGGAGAGAGATCGGAGAGAGACGGGAACCTCGGAGAGAGAACAGGGAGAGAGAGAACCGAGATAATGCAAAGCGAGAGCGTCCGAGAGAGAGATGGGGGGAGAGAAACGCCTGGATACCGTACACAAGCGCACGCACATTCGGTCGTCGATCTGCCGTCGAACTGCGCCGCACTGCTCTGCACGACAATACAGCGACAGCGGCGGAGACATATGGGATCTATCATGTGTGCACTGTGAGAACTGTGTGGCTGGCTGGAATGAGACATGCGTTTGCTGACTCTTGCCGGCCGGGCTAATGAAAGTAGCCGACTGAGCAGATCAAGTCGGAGAGGAGACGTAGTAGATAGCACGCGGCTAGTCACGGGCCGGACACGCACAGAGAAGCAGGCGTCCTCCACTATATTATTGCAGTATTACGTACTCCTGCGACCATTATCGGATTAAGTACAAGTAGTAGAAATTGTGGTATCAGTAGTAGTAGTAGTAGTGGCTAGTCGAAGCAGTTATAGTAATTGGATTGAATCGCAGCAGCAGCAGCAACAACAACAACACCGCAGCAGCTGCTGTGGTGGCAACGAAAATATAGTCATAGGCCACGGTGTGTGTATTCGGTGTTGCCTCAGCTGTGCATTTGTTTTTGGGCGACTTTAGTATAATAGGAATATTGGGTCCGCCAGGTCAGCCTCTCAGGTGCGCCTCACCGCTGCCGGGCTGCGGCAACCAGGGCAGCTGCATTGTAGGGCTGCTGCGGATTGGGCCGACTGAGTTAGGCTAAGTTAGATGTAACCTCGAGACGGAGTACTTACTACCGATGAGACCGAGAGCGCCGAGACCGGCACTAGTTAAATTGGCTTCAGTATTGCCACTGCTATGACTATAAACAACGGACTTCTTCGTGCAAGAAGTTCTTAAGCAAGCAGACAGCAAACAGTCAACATAGGGTTGGCGTGATAGACTATATATACAACTGGACGAGGGCACTAGACAAAGGGGATAAATCGTCATTATGTCTTAATCGAGTGGAGCGGACTCAACGCTCAACCACTGTCAATTCCTATTTCGAGAGCATACATTCACACTCCTTGGTTTCGCAGATCACACGGCTTATTGTTTCTCTCTCTCTCTCTCTCTCTATATATATATATATATATATATCCTTTAGGCCTCGCTATAAAGTATCCCTCTCAATATAAGATTACTGCAGCTCTGCCAAGTTCAGCCGTAATGGCCGATTATCGCCGACAGGCGACAGATGTAAAAGCGGACCAGCAAACCGACAACACCGGGCAAAGTCGCACGGACTAATAGAAGGTAATGATGGTAGCAGAAATGTTCTCCACAAAAAGAGCAGATAAACTTCAGAGCGAAAGAGAGAGCAAGCGTGTGAGAGAGAGAGAGACAGAGACAAAGAAGGTGTTAGTGTAGATCTGGGTGTAAATGTGGGTGTAAGTGTGATTGACAGCGACACAGCAATCAGTTTTGCCTTCCTGAGACCTACTTGAAGGTACAACTAGCCGACTGATCGTTGGGCATTGAAGTAATAGTACGAGCGATGCTAGTAATTGCCATAATAATAATAATAGTGACTACCTCTACAGCCAGTTATTCGATGTCTTGCTAGAAGTGAATCTTACCTGACTATAGGTGCTGTTAATTCTCTTATATTCACAAATGGAGATAAGGTATAGATACGCCACCGTTATCCCGTCTGGTAGCCCTTTACGGTAAAAGTCCCTGAACCCATCGAAAGGCTACATCTACAAAAAGTTAATTAGCAGTGATTAGTCCTCATCATGTAAAAGTGTGCACACAACGTTTGTCAATTTGTAAGCAAAGGGTCCGAGAGAGTTATATTTACCCTAGACTTTAACGCAATCAGAAGAGCCCAACTACTTGACAATGCAACAAAAAGTGCCCAACCTTTTGCCTATGCACACAATACGACCCCAGTGAAACCCATTAGATCGAATATGTGTAAATATATAGAAGGCACAACATTTATTTAATTTGTTTACTTACGTCTGCGTTTCAAACTTGTATCATTGCACCCCCAAAAGCTGTTAGGGCCATTTCGTCAGGTCGCTGGAAGTCATGTGCGTACAGAACTGGTTCGAGTAGAACAGGGTCGAGAACACAAGAGTGGTTAGAAGACCTTAGGATACAGAATACATTTCACAGCAGCGTGTCTCGTCCTACGTTCTAGGCATTTGAGTTGGTTCCCTGTATGGCCGCGTAATATAGGTCAGCCAAGCAGCAGTCTTTGCTGCTATCCTACGGAGTGTAGATAAGCAAGCAAGACGGCGATTGAGAAAAGTACGGTCCTTCTTTTTCAAAGCAAATAACCTTGTTCTAAAAATTATGGACAAGAAATCTGTTGGCTGCTTTAAGTAATGCAGCGACGCTTCTGGAGAAGAATGAGTTACCTCAAATCTGTCGATACCGATTCCACATAGTCGGACTCGGTATCAAACGTGTCGCACGAGCTTATAAGCTTTGGAGCACCCGACGCATCACTATCAGTTAACTTTGCAATTAATCTCTTCTTCAAGTCCTCTTCAGACTTCTTGCGTTTTTGGCGATTAACTTGACTGGTCAATTTCTCCTATTCCTCCAACGTTCGAGACTATTATTGGAGCCTACATGCTGTCAATGGCGCTTGCCATCAATATATTAGCATACAGTTTGCGAATGACAAAGAGGGGCTTTAGAGGTGTTATACAAGGTAGAACTGAAAGTGGCTAGGGATACCTATTACGAAGAGCAGTTTTCTGCTGTACGTGACTGCCCTGCCATGTTCTGGGGTTTCTCTAATAAAATCTGCGGCCGGGGCAGCAAGTCCAGAGCTGTGCCATGTCGACTACCAGTCGAAGATAGGAAGCTGTAAGAGATCCAGGAAATAGTGGACGCACTAAATGATTTATCCTCATTTATCGGTGCAAAAACTAGATCCATGCTCCCCACCTCAAGAGCCGACTGACAGTTGTGTCTTAAACCCATGGAACTCCGAGCCCAACGCATGTTGCTTTAATGCTATCACAGCTCAGAAACTCGCAAATCGTTGCCTAAACGTAAAGCCAGATACAATCGATAGCGATGAAATTGTGTTTTGTAAACTCTACGCTAAATTTGTTAGCATATTGGCGGCTTCATTGGCTACCGTATTCAATATTTCGATAACGCTTTAAGGCAACTGAGGTGACCTCGCTATATGAGGGTAAGAGCAGAAGGGATCAACCTGGTTACTATCGCCCGATATCCTCGGTGTCGTTTTGTCTCACAAGTCTTCAAAAGCTTGTCAAAAAAAACAAGCTGCTGAAAACAGTAGCTGGAAGGTCATTTGTACAGTTTGAATTGGTGTCTCAAAAAATCAAATCTGTTTTAGAGGGGCACAATCAACTGAGGTGACATTGGGATATATCTGGTAAGAGATGACTAAACCTGCGCATAGTGGAAATATGGGCCTTGGCACATTTCTTGGCGTAGCCAAACGTTTGACTTTCTTAACCACTCTATGTTTCTTAAGATGCTTCAACAACTAGGCTATGCATCAGGAGTAACATTTTGGTTTAAATAGTATCTTAGTTGACGGATGCATTTGTGGCAGTGGGAGCCTGAAGGTCTTTAACGGAAATTGTACCCACTGGGACGCCTTACGGATCGAATCTTGGACTTTTTATTATCATTACCTGCATGCATTTTGTCCTTCAGCGCATCAAACAATACGTAGATTGCCGCGCAATCATCTCTGCAGACGACATCATTATTTTGCTCCGTGTCTCATCCTCCTCATTATACAATAATAACCATGAGCCTCAGCACGTTCAAACCGATATTGAAAAGACGAAAGCTTTACGGGACCTTCTGGTACGTGTCTACAAAACGCTTCTGGAGCCAATTCTAACTAACAGATTTACTTTATGGGGCGCCACGTACCAGTGGCCCTAGACAATGGTCGTCCAGAATGACGCGAATAGAGTCATAATTACCCTTCCAATTATTACTAATTCGCCACGTGGGTACACTAGGCTCGGGCTCTCAAGCTTGATAAGTTGACTTGTTTAGTTAGCCTATAAGGTTCAAAGCAAAGTGCTAGCCTATAAAGTGCAAATCAAAGCAAATCCTTAGGTTGTGCTTTCGACTTCACCCTAATTTCAGTACAATCTCTTCGCGGGTCAACTCGAGGTGTCCGAGTTAGTTATAAAATATTACACTCTTATTAGGTTGGCTATACTCCATTTTAGTTGTAATACTTGCGTTTATTGCTTACACACTGATGTACACACACTCGTTTGTATACAAATGGTGGCAGATTGTCGATTTGTTGACCACGTCAATAAAACCTGATTAATTGATTGATCGATCGCAAACTACTCTTACACAAGTTTAGTAAGCATAGCAGAACCAAACGACAGTAGAGGTAATCATATCGAATGATGAATAATAGTCACTGCGTAATTTAAAACTGTATAATACATTCCAGCATCCTTCTTTATATATCGGTATTATACGTATAATTCTTAATGGTTTTAACACAAACTGAAGATGAGTTGCCATCTGCGTAAGTTGTGGTCATGTGGGTTCTATTATAGGCTGTCTGTGGGCTCTCAATCCTAGAGAGGCACAAGTCCTAAAGCACCTGAGATAAGCAAGCTTTGACATATTGAATATTCGGATATATAGATAGCTATGTAGAAGGAGTCATGTTTTTAAATATTCAGTCGCGTTGGTGCAATCAGCCGCCAAGTGATCTGTGAAATTAATGAATACGTGCCCGGAATCTCGAAGTTGATGCACAAGTCGCCGTCACCGGTATATCGCCTATTATCGACACCCCGAATATGTGCCGATAGCTAGGGCCCTCACTACAATGCATCGAGCACCACCGGAAGAACTACTAGCACGAACTAGTCTTCGTATGCACATTTGTTCGACTTCTTTCGTATTATCACCTTAAACGTGCTCAGCGAGACAGCTTAAATGCCCTCTTTCAGCTTCCCCAGCTATTTCAATTCGCGCGATAACAATTCGATAAGTAGATTTCGTCTAGGCCGTCATGAAATCCTGGTCATTTTCACTATAAGCGCGATTCGAGTTTCTTGACTTCTGCTTTGCACCGATAATGTAACTGTTCTTCGCACTGGAAGCTGAATCTTTGCTTATTGTTGTTGCAGAGACCTAAGATACGCAGCAACTGCAATTTACAATGCCCACTTCCCCTGCTGACGTCGATAGCGAAACCTGTAAGCGGACGACTGCCTACGCCGGACGACTGTGAATCTAAACGTTTAGGAGCCAGGATGTGTGCGAGGTTTTGTCGAAAGAGTGAAGCATAGGTGTTAGGCATAACCTTGTGAACAGCGAAGAAGGTACATCGGTCTCGGAGCCGCAGTTGGAAACTGACGAGGTCAGAACCTTTTTTTGTTAATGATATTTCGATTGAGTCGTCATGGATTAGCTCCCTTAGACGATCGAATTCATGTTCAGAGGATAGCCGGCAGAACATTGCGTATCACTTGAAATACCGAGCTGCGATGGTGGCACTCTCGAAAAAGAATAAAAGCCCCGCATTATGCGTCATTCAACTTAGATCCTGACACAGCCTCGAACTCATTTATAGCGATATCTTTATGAACCGCCAGGGTGCCTTAGAGGAGGCTCCTGTCGTATAGGAACCATGGACAAAGTTTAGAAGGAAGACGCGATTGAAGTTTGCGGATAGCGAGGGCGAACTAGAACAGGGCCACAAGAGTTCTGACTATAAAAGTGACACAGCAGTGGAAATGGCTGCGATACAGATTATCCGTTTCTGTTAGGGAATTATGTGGTTTTTAGTGTGCGTACTGTAAGCCAAAAACTGCATAAAATAAATGTTAGATATTACAGGCCCGCTATACGGCTATGACGGACCACAACCCACCAACAAGCACGATTCCGGTTTACGTGAGATCACGAAAATGGGACCGTTCAGCAATGACAGGCCATTCTATTATCGTGTGAGACCAGGACGTCTTCTCTACGGCAGTGATAGACATTTATTATTTTTACTTACAATTACTGTACCAACTACAAAAAGAACGGTAAGCGCAATCAGGGTGGACAGTAGGGATTCAATTATGGTTTGGGTGCAATATCCCTTGGCAGAAGAACCGAACTCGTGGAAGTCCTTCAAGTTAAGTGACTCTCAAGTAAGATGACGTTATTTTGACCAACGGTAGGTTGATGGCATTTTGGCATACCATGCCGTGCTTTATTACACAAGCCAACATGCTTTCCGAGCTGAATCTCATCGAAAACGTAGGGGATAAACTGAAACTATTTAAGTTAGAGTCAGAACCCCAGCTCCACACTTTCGGGAATCATAAGCGATATGCGCCAGGAGTGAAATCGTACTTCGAACTACGATTTAACTAAATATTGCATATTTGTTTTAGGACGAATATCGTTCGTTTTTTGTGGCGTGGCTATTTTAATACATTTTATTTAGAACATGTAAACAATAAAAACGTGAGTTAAAGCTCAACGTTTTTATGGCATTTTAAAGCAAATCTAATTGTATTGCGATTTGTGTAGTACTTTCGATAGGGCGCTCTTCATCCGATAAGACATGCCTAAAGTTAAATATAAAGGATATATATATATATAATGTCTTAGATAACCATGTAACAAATGAGTATATAACAATAAATCAAATTAAATAAACCTTAAACATGGACTTCATACTCACACAGTTTCGAAATATACGTGTCGTTTTCCCAACAGGTACTCTGCGATAATGTGCGACACTACTAAATGTGGCCAGTGAACACCGCTTTTTTCTAACCGTCGACTAAAACTGACGAAGCGTTGCACCACATCATCGTCATAGAAGGTAGGCAGACATCTGCAACTGTCCAGCCAGACTGGGTGTTGTACCGGTCGATTCGCGACTCAGGCTCTAGAAGCCGTTGTCGTCGGCGACAACGACGACGCCAGCATTGGTGACTTGTCGGCCCCCCGCGGTGCAGGCGCCGGCAGACGAAGAAAAACTCGCAAGGACACGAGCATCCGCCGTCGGAAGAGCTTCCGGCGTCGATCAAACTCAACTAAAGCCTCTCCTCTCACCGTCCCCCAACCCCCCAACAGCTCATCTTGCTCATTTCTCTCATCCATGGCGCCCCTGAGGAAAGCCCCTGCCGGAGGAGGATGCGGCAGGAAAGCAGGGGCAGGATGAAGGGAAGCAGTTGGTGCAGGACCTCTTCCCGGATTCACCGGATTGTCCCCTCGTCGTCGCCCGCTTGTAGTCGACGTCTGCGCTTCGACTTTCGATTGCCGCCGGCCGACACTGCCGATCGTAGAAGCAGACGGAGCAGTAGCACCACCTCCACCACCACCACCATTACAACAACCACCACCACCCGCACTAGCAGGCTCTGCAACGACGAGCCTGCTAGTGCGGGAGCCTGCTAGTGAGGATACAGGTGCGTTCTCAGCTACGTCCTGAACGTTCAGCCCGTACGCCCACGTCGGACTGAATGCTGCATCGGTTTCGAGAAGCAAGCACACACAGCGTGCGTATCTTGGGCCACTTTGTGCGTGGTGGGGAAGCGGACGCCCACCTAGCCGACCAGCCTAGCAACGATGAACTCCTTTACCCCGTTATCCTAGGTATTCCACGGTCCACGATCCACAATTGCGCCTCGTCGACCAGTCTCGAGCGCCGCCGCGGCCGCCGCAGATGGACGCCCTTCATCCAGGGGCTCCTTTACCCTAGATCTCAATTCCCGCTATCTCAATTCTCGCTACCCCACTACCAGTTTTCACGTTGCCCCCCCACGCCGCTCGGGAGGGGTCTTCCCTTCTTTGGACCGCGCACCGCTGCTCCGTTTTGAGGCGGCTAGAACATACGCCAGCCAGTAGCCGCAAGCGAATCTACCCGTTACAGCAGATTCCACCGCTGCCGGCGCTGCTGGGACGGCTGTATCTGCCGCTATTGGTCGGACTTGGGTGTCTTGTTGCCGGAAAACCACCCACCGCTGGCTTGTCTCCTCCCGTCCCGTCCATCCGCCGGAAGTTGGCAATAAAAATATCGGATTTTTGTCGTGACGTGCCTGTCGTGGCTGCTGCTGCCGCTGCTGTTGCCTTGCCGAGCTGATTTGCGCTCGGAAGAAGAACAGCCACAGGAAGGGGGCTGAACGGCGGGAAAAGCGAGGAAAACGGGATGCTGGACGGAATGGCCGGCCCGATCTCGCCCTTTTTCCTCTTCCGCTTAGCCGCCCGTTTGTCGACCGGCTGTGCTGACGCACCCTGGATCGCATGATGTTGACAATGATGATTGCAATGATTATGTGAAGCTGATCATGATGACAACACGGTTGCATGTATATATATATATATATATATATATATATATATATTTGTATACAAGCAGCTCGCCCGTATCTACTAAGGGCATTTTCGTGAACTGTTCCCGCTCACACAGACCGGGTAGGTGGCGGCAACGGAGTTGAGTTGGCTCTTGTACGTTGCTAGTACGACGCTTCAACGGTGCACACAAGCCCTTGTCTTCCCTTGTATATATATATATATGCATATATATGTATATATATATATATATAAACATACATCGTGCGCAATCACACGCATTTTTGTTCGTAGACTCGGCGCCCGTACGTCGGCTTAGGATGTCACCATGAACTTCGCTGAATATAGTCGCCACGGGCGACTTTAATGCAGCTGCTGAATCGGATGAAGCTACTATCACTTCATCACTTAGCCTTCACTTGTCAACCGAGCAATGTTCGCGCCAAGATTCATGCCAAGGCGGAGACATATCCAGGTGGCATCATTGAATAAATCCATTATGATGATTATCATTTCCAATATTGAATTGTCATTGACATCAACGATATTGCCTAAGCGCCTGTTGAACGCTCTCTGAAATGGCTCGCATTTCTAGTTCTGCCACGTCAAGCAAGACTAGTTTGACCTAGCCGAGCCAACCCAGCCGATTGCCATACTACTATGAATAAGTGCCTCACTTCCTTACAGCGCCCTTTTAGCGACGTACACATCGAATGGTACAGTTGTAGGCTGTGGAAAACTATTACTTGTAAACTTGTCATAACTATGCACTTTAAGAACCTAACAGTGGGACACACTGTACCGCCAACCTCACCAGTGCCTTGCAAGTACACTCGCAACCTGTACGCATGTCTCCTTGTATGTGTATGCGAGCCTTGGCTACTTGAACAAATTACTACTACGTCGTGTCTCAGCTGTTTGCGACTTGATATGAGGAGTGAACCCTATGCGAGTTTACCTTGTAGAGTTTGTGGTTTTCCCCATTTCGTCTGAAGTTCCTCTTGACGTTTTGGCAGCAAAGGCACACTTTATTCGCTCGCCAGCGGAGACACAACGCTCCCTGCGTTTTCCATTTACTCCTGTCACGTTTCTTAAACACAAAAGTCCCTACCCTTTTGTTGTATTTCCATGTCTCTCTCTCTCTCTCTCTCTTTCACACTTTCCTTCTGTGTTTTTGGTCACCAGAAATAGACAGGTAGTTGTGAAACGCGTTGAAGGGTTGTCACGTCTAAATCTGACAACATTTCATATCATTTCAATCATAGAGGAGAATTGCGCTGGATTGAGCCTATGTAATATGATAATGGCTTATTATGACAGTCAATCATCTAGTGCATATAACTGAATGTATATGTGTACATACACAAGTATCTAAATATCCATTCTTTTTCTTCTCGGTTCTTACTTGAGGTCGGGTAAAACGCGTCGGCATTTCGACGGGGAATGTACAACAGTGCGACAAGCAGGTTTAATGCTATCGACGGTCGGTCGGCTATATACGAGTATATTATATGTATGGCAGAACATCATGAATTGGTCCGTCGAGGAAGCTTAATCATTTCAGTGGCAAAGATGTCGATCGATGTTTGGGGCCATTCGTCATTGGCGAACGCTCACGCGAATAGGAGACACGTCAACTGGGCGTTCCCTGCGTGCTGAGAACTACGTGCCTATCTGAGTGCGGCGACAACTCTTTCTTACATACGACGGACTGAGGTTCTCCGCACGGTAGGCAGTAATGTCGCGACACGATGGACGTTACCAGCGACAGGAATGTTCACCTGGGGCAGGTGGTCCTTTGTACTCTATTCACCGTCACCTTTGCACTGTCTCGCACGGATGGTCAAGAAAACGACCGACATCAACGAAGCAAAAACTTTTCATTGGCCAGCTCCGTTGGACACAATCGCTGTCGAGCTAGACAACAGCTCTTATACGCCGACATATCGCGCGCGGCACCCCGCCGAGTTGCCAGACGCACGAACGACTTCACTAGGAAACTCTAGCTGGGAACTTTGCCTCGAAGGCTCCGTAGAGGCCTTGAAGGGTACGGTTAGTTAACGCGAGCTGGTCTGGTTACTGGTGGGCTGGAAACGCAACGTTCATAACGACAATGTCAGCATCAGTTGCTAATACTACAGCACCACCCTGTAGTGAGGTATTCGTATAGACAAAACGTAGCATTCATTTGAGGTAGTGGGAAAAGGGACATAGTGTTAGCATATTAAGCGTCTATTTTTCTCATGCTCATGTGGAAAAAATGTATCTTCAACATCTTCTTAAAATGCCTTGTGTCGGTATATAAAGAATAAAGTCCGCGAATGCCCATAACGACAGAGTTGCGAGCTCTATGTAGTGTTCTACTATCCCATAGTATATAGCCCATATTTACGCAAATTGTATACACCCCGTACACTAAACTTGTACAATGGCTTATCATTACAGGGCTGGGAGTTTACGCCTGATAAGGTGTTAAAACAATTGTCGAATGTTTATCGGTTTTACCCTATTTGCATATCTCTACAGCAATATTTGTAAGAATGGTGCCTTGCTTCGATAAAAACAGCATTTAATAACATAACAACCAGATCCAGCCTGACTGGTATTCACTATAGTATTCATCGGTTTTGTATAATACATGTATCATGCTAGTGTAACTCATACAAGCTAAATATGCTGTAGGAAACAACATCCGATTGCCTGGGCGTGTACTTCCAGTCTTTCTCTCTCTCTGGTTTCTGTCCCAGATGTACTTAAGAGTTAAAGAAAAAGCTCATGTAGCGCTAAACTAATGACGTTAGTATTATTATAACTACGGCCTTTTTCTTTAATCTCCTCTGCTTTTTCTTGCACCCTGTCGTGTTCGACGCCGAAGGTACTGCGTGTCATCGTTGATGCAGTGTTGGTCATCATAAACTGGCTAGCTCAGTTTGAAGTGGCCCTGTAGAGTGTAGCCTCTCTTGCTCTTTCTCAATTGATGTTTTTCGAACTTGATTGACAGTTCCTTTTACAGCGCTGAGTTCGATTGAATTTACTTGCATGCGCCCTCTATCGACCACTTCTATACCACGTGCTAAGCACCATTTGCTGTTGTTTCGATAGCCGCGAGTGGCCACGAGCTTCCCTACGCTAAACCGAGACGTCATCTCTGCAGGCTTGGCCTATTGCTATATGTTCAATTGATATTGAAGATAAAGAAGAAGAAGAAGAAGGAGAGACACAATACTGCACTTGGTCAGAGATTTCGTAAACTCCCGCCTGCAGTCTCGTTATCAAAATCCAGCAGCAGCAGCAGCGAAAATCCGTAGCGGGCAAACACTCGTCTAGTTTCGCCATCACCGCCAAAGTCTGAAGTTTACCGGATTCGGCTGGCCCTTGAACTAAACCGTATGCGTGTGCTACATCCGCAGCATACGAATTGCACCCCGCGCGGTGAGTCTACGATATGCAGATGATATGTCGTCGATTCTACCTTTCAATCCGTGTACATCAAGCCGTATGACCTGTTAAACCTCACTACCAGCCGCTACTCTTAGTGGAAAATCGGGCCTATAATGTAGCAACTCCCGTGATGTTGCCTAGATTTCGTCGATTCCGCATTCGGCAACACGGTAGTTCTGGAGTCACTGTCCTCAGTGCAGCATCGGCATCCTCGATTTCGACTCGAGTCACGAGTAATGAGTCAACATCGGGCCCCATTTAGTTCAAACCGTGTGCACTGATCATACCCGAGCTTTTCACGATTGTTACGGAAAAACTTGTACGTCAAACACATAATTCTTTTTATTTTTTATACTGTTCGGACATGACATCTCATCCTTTATGAATATCTCGAACTGAGGCAACGCTCTTCCACGTTCAGTGATGCGTTCGTTCTTCGTCATAATCTAAATGTATTACTAAATAGAGACTCTGAAGTGCCAGCCAACGAAAAGTGCGTGCAGTTGCCAAGAAGAAGCAGTGGCTGTCGTAGTAATGACAGCAGGTGGGTCCAGCGCGAGGCTGCAGGGAAACTAGCTGCCGATTGAACTGCACACCCTGCAAATCTTGAATGATCCAAGTAGAAGTAGATTGGATTAACCAACTTCGTCTGAGCACTCGGGTGGTTAATGCGACAGTCCTGTCGCTACATGTGTGTACTTAAACTGGGCACATCGAACGCACATAGGCAAGCCTACTATGAAACTCGGACGAGTTACTTGTTCTGGTAGCACAATGAGAGTACAATAGTACTGCAGGAAAGAAATACCCTATCTGTGTCTGCACGCACATTTCCATTTTCTCTCTTTCTCTCTCTCTCGGGTCCATTCCGAGTACCGACTGTGTTTATTATCGATGGTAGGGTGGTTGTTCTCGGGTACATTGTAGACGTCTCTCCAGAACATTGTAGACATCTCTAGATTTCCTCTCTCTATAGCTGCATCCCTGCTACCTGGAGGCTAACCAACAGTAATCTATCTGTCCGGTGTTGGCCAGGCACAATAATTGCTTAAGGAAAAAGTGTGCCAACCAAATGCCACAAGAAAGGTCACTTGACCTTATTTGTATACAATATTTAGTCACGTAGACATTTTGCTACCCAGATGTCATGGATAGCCGCTGTGCTGTTTCCCATGTTTGTGGCGCATCGTGGAGAAACTAAATTATGCGCTACGTTGGACGTGGGCCTGCATATGTGCATATTGCAACAAAGTTCATTTGTGATATTTTCTTTCACAAGAGGACTTTATGATGCGGAATGTGGTGTCAATGAAAAAAAATAACTATACGCATCGCTCTGTTTCTCCGGGCAATTGTCTGAACTACCTGCCGTTGCATGCCTCTTCGGGCTTGAAACGGTTTGGTACACATCCTCGACGTGCACGTATAAATGCATTTGTCTCTCCTCTACTAAAGCACAGGTTTCCGTCAACAACATATCTGGATGGTCTCTTGTGTTGGGAAGTCGCATATGCAATTATTGTAATTTAGATATGAGGCGGAGGTAGGTGAAAAATCTGCTTTCATCAAGATCATTATATATATTCTTTCGTCAGCGCAAAATGTGTGACATTTATCACACATGTCATAGTTTTTTTCTTAGTGCACTTGCATGCACCTCTGCATTGTAAACGTGCCGCAGTTTATTATTCCAACATTTGATCGCATAACGTAGATGATCAATCACACGCAGGACGAGACGTATATATTGGGTCAACATTTTTTTTTTTCGGATTTTATAATGATTCTTTACGCACAAAACTGAAAAAAAAATGTGTAGCCCTATATATGCGTATACAATAAATGTTTATCAAACGCTATATTTCGTTCTCATGGTGGCCTACTCAATGTGTAAAACACGCGTACGATGTAGTAGAGGCTACACTTTTTAACGTTTAGTACTGATTAGATTCTTCTGTCTAACGTGCAGCTCCAGTATACCACAAGCAAAATAGCACGCACATTGGCATTTTGCCACTGCATGTAGAGTTCATGGCATGCTTATGGAAATTCGCCGTCTACGACCGCGGACGGCAAGCATGCTTGATCGTATCCGTATCGAAACCGCTCTTGCATGCTGGATGCGTTTGTACGCGTTCTCGAAGTCTAGGTGACGTTTGATGCGACCGGGCGCAGCGTGTTGTCCGGGCAGTTGTCAGGACAATCGCCTGATTGAATTATTCTCTGCAGCTCCTGCAAACAGGCCTGCCTGCTTGGCCATTAGGCTGCGAGCCTAAGGCTTTGTACCTCTTTACATTACACTATTTTTCGACAGTTATCATCGTTTTTGGCAGACCGCACTGCGAAGTAACTAGCGGACGGCGACGAAGCACACAGCGGCGAGAACATTTTTCTCGCTTGATTTCACCCAAATGGACTGGACTGTAGCGTACAGGACCACATGCAGGATATAGCAGTCTGCAACCGGCCTTCGTCGGGAGTGCATCGGGTGTAGAGGTCTCCGTGTGAGAGTGGTAATCTTGTGTGACCCGTCTCTTGCCTTGTATCGTGTTGAGCATGGGGCGAGTCTTCTGTCACGTCTGTCCCAATGGGGCCCGATGCTGAGACACGGTGAATTGTGTGCGCCACCTTCTCACGTTTTCGATCGTTGGCATTGACTGAGTGCTGTGAATGCGGTGCTTTGGAGCGCGGCGGAGTGTCTGATGCTTGTCGACTCTCTTCTGCTTTGAGTGCCTATGATGGGGTTGTTCGGCGGAGTTGTGTACAGGTGATTTCTTGTAAGTCTGTGCATCTGTCGTTGTGGTTGTGTTCACAAGTGAGACTGGTATCTCAAGCTTTCAGCGCCAGTATGGATCTTGCTGGGTGAGACTTTACGGCTACATACAACTGTGGTACATTCGTGGTAGAAACAGCTGCGCTGTCTACTTTGCAGTGTGGTGAAGCAGGCTGTTGACATTACGACGAGTGCAGCTTTGGGCAACATTTCTACATCTAAACGCCAGACTATTCAATGAGAGGAGGATTCGGCGGACGTGTAATCTGCAGCAAAAACTGATTTCACCGGTCGTCTGCTACGTGCGTTGCTGTTTTAGTCGGCAAATCATGGGAGCTACGGACAATAAAGCCCCGGTAGAAACGAAGAGGAGAGGAGCAACCGCTGTAAATAAACGTAAAGCAGAGCCGCAAGAAGAGTCAAAGGGGAAGAAGGAGAAGCTGATGGGGGAGACAGGGCAAGCAGAGGCGAATTTGAAAGTGTGTGCAGCAAGCAGTAGCTTAAAAGATGTAAATGTTTCCAAAGCGGCGACCCTGCCAACGGTGCACTCAGTAGCATCAGCTGTGGTGAACAACGTCACAGCTGACGGTTCTCGAAATGAAGAGATCGCCAATGGTATTGAGTTGCCGGCAACTCAGCTGATTGTGGATACTGAAGAGACTGGGAAGAATGTTTCGGGTAATGGATGGACCCAGGTGATAAATAAAGATACGGCAAAGAGGCTTGGAAAACTTCAGTCACAAATTGAGGCTATCAGGGCAAACACCGTGCGTAATTCCAAAGGTGTTTTCCGTATTGTAATTGCACGGAGGATTGAGCACGACTGTGACGGTGAAATAAATATCGGCAGCGGGCCTTTCCAGGGCAACATGCTAGCTCTCTGTAGTGAGCTGTTTCGGCTCTACCCTGACACTAGACCTGAATCGAAATCAAATTATATTCATGTTTGGACCAATGCAGTTGAAGTTACCAAAAGGTTTTGGGGCTGACAGAGCTTCTTGGAATCCGCGTAACTACAAGTTGTAGAGACTTGGACAACAACTGGGCACGGATTACTCAGGTTGACCGCGGCTTCACGGATGAGGACATATTAGCAGCGCTGAAGCAGGACGGCGTGGTGACAGTTAAGAGAGAAGTTGGGAAGCGACGCGTGGGTGATCAGCTTACAGAGTTTGTTACAGACAGAGTTCTTCTACGCTTTAATCGTGTGCCACCCACAGAGGTATTTCTGGCGTGCAGAAAGCATAAAGTTGTTATGTACGCTGGTGCACCTAAAGCGTGCTTCAAATGTCAAAAACTTGGTCACATAGCCGCGAATTGTAAAAATGAGATAGCTTGTAGAAATTGTGGTGAGACTGGCCATCTTGCAGCTGAATGTAAAAAGGCACCTAAATGTGTAAATTGTAAGGGTTGCCATGCATCTTCCTCGTCATTATGTCCGTTACGCGCATACGAACTTGAAAAGCGAAAGATTTGGATGGAGCGCAGACTACTGCAACAAGTCAGTGTAGAGCATCCCGCCACAGCTATCAAAGTGATTGATCAAGCTCCTTCATCAACACCGGAATCGCCTGCTAGACATCCTGTCACGACGCAGGGTTCCAGTCGCTCTTACGCATCAGTTGTGAGATCAGTTGTTGTGGAAACCGCTGCCGGTCCAGAAGTAAAAATCAATCTTCCGGGAGTTACAATGATCCCCCAGAAACAAACGATGAATCGGCTGGCTAAGCCTACCTCTACGACGAAGAAAACGACGTTCGGCAAAACGAAGATGCTCCTGAAGCCAAGGATGCGTCAGGTTCCCAGGACAAAGAAAAGCGTGGCTGCAGCGTTTAAGCCCGTCATGAGAATTTTAAATGCTATATGCCCACAAGCAGTGGGATGTCTGAAGAGCCTTTTTAGTGCAATTGCACCTTTGTTAGAGTTACTTAAGCAGTTTAACTAGAGTCTTACCCTTTCTTGTAATACATTGGATTATAACTAGAATTTTACACATACCTTGTAATAACATGACCATGGCATTAGATAGTTTAAATGACATTATATCACATAACCCTACAAATGTAAGGCAGTGCCAGACATGGTGGGGACCGCCAGAATTTAAAGTTGTAACTCTTAGCGGTGTAAAATCACCAATTTTTAGTACTCTTGCAGCCATCCACATTAATGCGGGAACAGGAGGGCTCAAGAAATCAGGGCAACTCGAAACGCTGGGGGACATACTGATGCACGAGGGTTCTGGGCTAGACGTTGTAGTCATAAGCGAAACATGGCTAAAATCAGGCGACTACAACGCTTATAGCATCCCCGGTTTTAATTTGATTGGCTCAGGACGGGAAACTAGTAAACAGGGAGGAGGGGTTGGCATGTACATACGCTCGAACTGCCTTATACTCTCTAAGCTTGCTAAAAGTAGTGATGATGGTAACGTACAGGTTCTCAGAGTACATCTAAAGAAGTGCGGTTTTGAAGGAGTTGTTATCGGTATGTATTCCAGTAGGGTCACGCATAAGGAAGTCCTACTGGATCTGTTGGAAGAGGTACTTCCAATGGGTTCAGCTCTCCCATGTATAGTAATGGGTGACTCGAATATTAATTTGCTGGCTAATACAGACAGGGAAAGCTATATATCATTTTTCTCGGAAAGAAGCTTTTTTCATGTCGTCAAGCAGGTGACTCGCCCCGCTTCCGGTACATGTATTGACCATGTTGCTGTTAGAAATTGTGAGGATTTCCTGGAAATCTGCCCGGTCGTTTGGTGCACCAGGCTATTTTCGGATCACTACCCTGTGGTAGTGTTCTTATCTGGAAAGTATTATCCGGTTACAGAAGCCGTACCTGCTCCGACAGCCTTATTAAGGATACACGATCGGAAGAGTGTCACTTTGTTTCTTGACCGAGTTGCCCGTTTAAGCTGGTTAAAAGTGTATGACACTGACGGCACGGAAGAAGCTTTTGAAGCTTTCAGTAATTTGTTAGTCAATGAATATAATAGATGCTTTAACAATTTCTGCCAGAGTAATTTGAAACAGCATCCAAAGTTCAATTTTTCTGCAAAGTTAAGGCGCTTGCGGCAAAGCGTTAACAAGCTTTATCGTTAGCATATAAAAGCGCAGTCGGAAGAATCAAAGTCTTCGTATTATCGTAGCTTCCTGCGCTACAAGCGTGAACTTCGTAACGCCAAGACAAATTTTTATAAGGCGTGCTTTAGGCAATTCCAGGGTGACACTTCCAAACTTTGGAACTTTATTAATGGTTCGTGTGGCAGAGCCAGAAAGTCAGTGGAACTTCCCACTACTCTGGAAGCCAGTTCTGGGCTTGTGACTGACCCAACGGATATAGTGACGGAGCTAAATCACCATTTTGCTACGGTGGGATCCAATACAGTAAAAGCTCTCCAAGTCAAGGAAAACGTTCAACCAGCTCTGGAGGCCACCTGGTTTAAGAGAGATTTGTCATTCTCTTTCTTGCCAGTAAGTACGCCGGAAGTACAGAGAAGTTTAGAATCCACGAAGGCTTCCTGGAGAGTTGGGGCTGCAGGAATCCCAGACCGATTGCTAAAGCTGTCCTCCGTCACTCTTTCTCATCCATTGGCGCATATTATAAACCGTTCCCTGACTACTGGCGTTTTCCCCGCTAGACTAAAGGTGTCCACAATTATTCCCTTATTTAAAAATAAGGGCGATCGTAGAAATCCGAATAATTACCGACCAATTTCTTTAGTGGATTACCTCTCAAAGATATTTGAAAAGGTAGTTAAATCCAGATGCGAAGGGCACCTTAGTTCGATTGGGTTCTTTTCGAGGAATCAGTTTGGATTTCGTAAGGCACGCTCAACGGAGCTTGCCCTCGCTCATCTTTATCAGGAGGTCGCCAATTCTTTCCAAGACAACCAACTTTGCCTTGGCGTCTTTTTGGATGTTTCTGCCGCCTTCAACTGTGTAAATCATTCGTTGTTCTTACTTATGCTCGAAAAACTTGGTTGTGATAGCACTGTTGTGTCTTGGTTTAGGTCATACCTAGCGGAGAGGCAGCAAGCGGTAAAGGTAGGTTGTTTTGAATCGACCTTAGAAGAAGTAAACATCGGGACGCCACAAGGGTCAATCTTAGGACCGTTTATGTTTATCATTTTGATTAATTTCATTATTGAAGAGATTGCGTCAGAAGGTCCTGTACGCCCATCGTCTATGCTGATGATACGACCTTACTTTTTCGTATTCAACCATCTGCGATACAGGCTGATGTACAGAAGGCTATGCAAGTAGTAGAGTATGCTGTTCTTGTGTTTGAAAAATTCGGTCTGGTGATAAATGCAACCAAAACAGGACTCACGTTGTTTCGCCCTGCCAAAAGGGTCACGCAGGTTCAAACGCTAGAGCTCAATGGAACGGAAGTGACACTTTCTTCTACTATCAAATGTCTGGGCTTAACTTTACATGAGACGCTTAGGTGGCATGATCACTTAGATGTTATTACGCCTAAATGCTATGCGGTAATTTCATCTATTCGTCGTCTACGAGAACTAGGAGTGCCTGTCGAGGGTCTTCTTATGGTGTATAAAATGCTATTAGTGCCAATTCTTTGTTATGGTATTTCAATTTGGGGATTTTATAATAAAGGTATAACTCACAGGGCCGAAGTCATTCAGAATGATGCCCTCAGGGCGGTATTTAACTTGCGCCGCATCGATTCGGTTCGCAAGTGTTTTCAAGACTGTAAGCTTTTAACACTTAGGGATATGTACAGGGTAAAAATTGCCACGCTTGCATTTAAGATGTATAGGGGAGTTATTCCGGATGATGCTGGTTTTCCTATAAGAGCTGCTGTTAGACCCACAACTCGACGTGCAACGGAATTTGTGAGGCCAATAGCTCTAAAGCAGACCACCCGTCATGCTCTTGCATACACCCTTCCGACTATCTGGACCGAACTTCCCAAAGAAATTCGTGTGCTTACCTCAGTCGGATCATTTAAACGCGAGGTGAAAAAATGGGTAACAAGCAAAAACTCTAGTCAAAACTAGTTTCCCGTCAATAGGTTGAAATTGTGTGAACGGGAGAAGTGTTTAGCAACTTCAATTGCTAGTTTCGTATGGAGTGAGACATATTATAGTATGAAATAGATAATAGTGATGTTACACATTTTACATGCACACTTTTTACACACATTTTTGTAATGCACATTTTAAATATTTTTATATACGAGAACTTAAGCATTGTGAAATTGCAGTTCCGTCAATAAACCTCGAATTGAAATTGAAATTGAATAGTACAACGACCAGTTACAACAGCAGCAGCAGCAATATCTATCCTGCAATAGGATAATGATAATTTCCTGTCGTTGGCTTCAGGCCAGCCGCGCCAGTTTGGGTGCTGCTCATTCAGAGCAACGACAAGCAGCAATAACGGCAACATGAGTAAGCAACAAGCACAACTACAATATGGCGCAACCACAACAATAACAACAAAAACAATGACAATACCAACAACATCAACAACGACGACGACGACGACAACAACGATGACAAGAATAGCAACAACAATAGCTACGACGACAACAACAACAACAATAGCTACGACAACGACAACAACAGTAACAACAACAACAGTAACAACAACGACTTGTGCCATACGCGAATAACACACCGTTCACCCACACCGTCTAGCCATTAAGCTGAAAACTGCTGCTCGATCGGCGACCACCGTTTCTTGTGCATCCCTTTCTCCGGCTTGTCTCCTCCGAGACGCCCCAATCCACCGCCCCCTCCGCCGCCCTGTCCCGATAACGTCGCTTTGAGCGCTCCTACCTATCTCGACGACTCCTGCCACTGCGATTACAATAGCTGCTCATACTACTACCGACACAAATACTACTACTGTTACTGCTACTATAAGTACGACCTATACAAATACTGTTACGACGGGGTTGTAAGGGTTCTGTCAGGCGTCTGCCAGTCGTTCCTGGTCATCTGTCAGCGTCTTTGTACCAGCTTTGCCTTTGTTGAAGGGCGAGCGAAAGAAAGTTAGAGAGAGAGGGGAGAAGGGCAAGATATAGCGCGAGATTGATAGTTACTCTAACCATATATGAACTGCAATACTGACAGCTGCGGCGCTCGAGAAATATCTGAATGGAAAGAAAGCACATGGCACTCAACAACGTAGTTTAACGCCTCTAATGATAGACGCATAATTTCCCGTTCAGCAATACATGCGTGTTCGCGGCGTTCGTCGTATCGGGAAGCTGACGTGACAGATTCAAGCGCTTTTGACAGTTGTCCTGCGACTGTGTTGAGGCAACTGGGTGAGCGCTGACTTGGTCTGATTGTGATCATCATATGTTTGATTGAATTGAGAATCATAATTGTGTACACACATATTGTACTACGTTGAACTGGTCTGTAATTCCTAACATTATGACAGTCGATTTGTTCTCCGACACTGCCTAAGTTCGTATAGGTCATGGTATTGTATTCACTGAAAAGATTCATTAAGTCAAGAAATTCGCTATTTGTACAAAAATGCTGATTCTCATAGCTGACGCTTGTTGGCCGACATTTGATGTCATTGCGCAGGTTGTGTAGGATTATCAGGTCGGATAAACGCTAAAGTGTTCTTTCGTTCGGATGGGTGTTTGACTAAAAGCTGCTTTATAGTATATTATGTTAGTTTGTTAATACTCATGATCTTGATAATCAGTAGGATGAGCTTAACAAAATATAATTGAGTTTTCATTGTAAGAAAGTAGCGTTGATTTGGCCAAATTTAAAATCCGACTTGAAGTAACAAGACTTTATTATCCGGACTCCTAAAAAACGGTTCACTAGATCTTCCAGTGCTAGTTGAAACGCCTGCAGATTACAAAAAAAGACTCCTTGTTCCGTCCGCATTAGTATTTCAATTTTCTTAAGAAGTTTCAGCATAATATGCTAAAAGGCATTCTAGGAGCACTAGCTTAGTACGTCGAGACGAGATACATGTCGACTTTAACCTTTGATCGTAGCCTAATGTGGGCGGAAGGATTTAGTGCTCCCCGCTTCACCTCCTCGACTAAATATCTTTTACCGTCTTGATATTAACGCTTATCCATGCTGTATTTCGGAGGTTGATACAGTGCTTCAAAGTTACACGTGGTTATTGTAAGTAAAGCTGCCTGCACGCGTTTAGAACCTTGTTATATAGTACTAGTAGTAGTAGTAGTTATATATAGTCGAGCCCGGTGGCGTGGTGGCATGCGTCTGCGCCTCGCAACCGGAGAAGACACATAGGTGCGCGGGTTCGAACCCCACCGTTGCACATTTGTATCTATGAAGCAATGCTAAAAGCAGTTCCATGGACGTTAAATCTTGGCTGAGAGTCAGCCCCGAAAGGATTTTTTTAGTAGTTATATTAACCATGGATTGGTCTACACATCCGCATCATAGGCATCACACTACTTGTACAGAACCTTGTTATTAGCATATACAAGATGGTACGTCTACCCTTACGGTCAACTCCGCTAAGCCGCTTCATTTCACGATCAGGCAGTGCGGCGGCCATCTGAGCCTCGCGCTACGACTATTGGTTAAGCCACACGAACCTCATTCCACTGCTAAATGATAAGTTCCCGCCTATGCTTCGGCCTGCCCGCGCGAATAGGCTATAATATAAGCTAATCTCCGTGCAGTATCCACGACCAGGTACGAAGAAACCTGTGCTTGGACCCACGGCCAGGAGAAGGAGGAATCAGCAGCTCGGTGTGTCCCGCCTGTCTATACATGTGTCATGATCAGTGGGCGATCGAGGTGCTTGTGCTTCATCCTGCGAGCTAGCGAGCGAGCGATCGGCTTGTTTAAGCCCCGCATTGCCGATGGACCATAAGCCACTCGGGTCTGCATCTACAACTAGACAGGGAAGCCAAGCTGCCGGGGCAAATGCATACTACATCTCGCGATTAGGCGATAAGCTACCCGTGTGATTTATTACCACACGATTAAGTTATAACAAGTCGCTGTGTTTCGACCCGCGTTTCCCTTTTTCCCCCCAGTTTGTCCCACGATGTGCTCTGTACCTCTTATCAGCAATAAGCCGCTCACGCTGGACTCTGTGCCACCACTGCGACTACGAAACGTTCGTGTGCTGTCCTATCATTAGGCAGTATATGCAGGAGGTGTGATATTTGAAAAATAGGCGATGGGACACTTGATCATCGGTGATATCGTGATCGGCCAATTAGTCACCTGGGCAATAGAATCAGGCGATATGTCGTTCGTACGTGAGTCGTCGTTAATGTCACACCAAGCGCTAGGTCACCCCACTGTTAGGCAACAGAACAGAGTTGTACTTTGTTTTATGTCAAGTCAAGTCAAAAGCACCTTTATTCAAGGGTCATATATGCCTAAGTATACATTGTTTTTAACAAAATATTTAACCTCTGAATATATTTAAAACCTACATCAGGTCTGTCGACTTCGCAGACTTCGTGGAACTCTCCACGAGAATGTGTTATTTACCTTCACTGAGCGCGCAACTTCCAGTGATCTAACATTCACACCACTTCGCAGTCCATTATTTATATGTTTAAACATGGTCTGGTCAGTCCCAAGACAACACAATTTTTTATACAGCGATAGATCACCTCGTTCGTATAACGTACGTATTGGCACAAGAGATATGCTTTCACGAGGAATATTACATCTTTTCGATATCCGTCTGATAAATTTGGCCTGTACCCTTTCAATGGCATTTATATCTTTTGCCATGTAAGGAGCCCAAACCTGGCTGCAGTAGAGAAATTTAAGTAAGACTAGACTTCTGTACAAAGTCACATAAAAATCCGGATTTTTTTAAATGAAGCATTACATAGTTGTGAAGCAGAAGTGACGGTGGCAGTAATATGTGGAGAGAAGTCTAATTTGGGGGTTACAATCACACCAAGATCACGAAAAGATTTAACTACTGGTATTGCATCGTTACCGAGTGTATATAGTGGCGAACTGCCATCTGACGACACCACGGCACATTTAGGCACAAATATTTGCATCCTATTCTCACAACACCAGTTTTCAATATTCTTAATTGCTAGTTGAATAATACTTGTGGAATTGTTGACTGCTGAGTATATTTTTAAATCGTCCGCAAATAAGAGATAAGTGACACCTTCTGGGATCACTGTTGGGAGATCGAGGGCGTATATTCTGAAGAGCAGGGGCCCAATGCACGATCCTTGCGGCACCCCTGAGGTGCAGGGGAGGGGATTACTTTCTACGTTACCGACTTTGACAGTAAACTTTCGCCCAGTAAGGTATGCTGACACCCATTGACAAGTTGAGGAGTCAAGGTCAAGACTTTCTAATTTTTGTAACATAAGTTTGTGATTCACTTTATCAAATGCCTTTGAAAAATCAAAATATATGCAATGAAATGTTTTACGATTATTTATGTGTAGACTCCAATCGTGGAACATAGATATAAGTTGTGTCCCTGTAGAGCGGCCCCTGGCAAAGCCATGCTGATTGGTGTCAACCAATTTGTTAAGTACTACAAATTTTTCAATATTATTAACGATTAACTTCTCCATTAAAATACACGCAATGGACAGTTGAGCCACCGGCCGGTAGTTATCCACTGAATGCTTAGCACCTTTTTTGAATATAGGCGTTACAATTGATCTTCGAAATAATGAAGGAACTTGCCCATCAGAATACGATCTCTGGAAAATGTACAGTAATGGATCGGCGATAAATTCACAAGTGTTTTTATAAAAAAAACTGGTGGAATACCATCTGGTGTAAAACTGCACTTGTTCTTGAGTGTTTTGATCTTTTTAATTATGTCATCGATTGAGATTAAAAACTGCTTATGAATTGTTTGATTTTGGCGACTTTCTATACGCACGCGATTTGTCAGCGAAGACCGCTGATTGTCCGGAGGTGTATATACAGAGGAAAACAGTTTCGAGAATGCCGCCCCTTTACTTCGGTTATTATCAATGAGTACATTATCGACTTTTAGTAAAGGAAGGTCCTCACGACCTCGGAGTCGCTTATTCGCGTAGCGGTAAAACGATTTAGCATCCTTAAAATATAGTTTTGACTCTTCAAGAATTCTTAACCGTGTCGAGGCCTTTCTAAGCTTCACTGAGATGCTTTCAGTCGCTAATTCATTCATGAGCTCCTCTAACCGTCGAACATGGTTTCGAAGACTCGTCATGTTGGGATTAGTATTATTGTTTCTCTGGGGTGTGAATACATTGATAAGAAAGTGTATATAATCGATAAATGCATTATACATCTGCTTCGCATCGTGCAAAGAATGTCGTCCAGTTTACGCTCGCAAGATTTGTACAGATCGAGTCATAATCAGCCTTCCAGAAGTTGAACCCACCACCCGACTCTAAGAAATGGGAAGAAGGGACCAGAATCAGGAAGCTGGGAGCCCGATGATCTGTAGCAATAGGGGGATCCACGACTGCTGGCTCAGTGACGAGCTCCCTCTCAGATGTACTAAGCAAGTCCAGAATATTGTTTCCCCTTGTGGGTTGCATAACAAGCTGATCTAAACCATTTATGATACAGAAGTTGGTAAAAGCCTTCTCTGGGCTGGTAGCATCACTTAAGCGCAGATTTGACCAGTCAGTGTCAGGCATGTTAAAATCACCAGTCACGCAAATAGTATAACCGACATCAAGACAGAATTCTAGAACTTCTACTACATTTTTGATACGGGCCTTTCTTTAGGCGCCGGAGTCCGCATTGGTGACATAACAGCATATGATTCGAATGATAATGTGATCATAATGCACGTCTACGGCTACGGTTTCAAGCCAGTGGGTATCTCAATTCGGCGACAGTTTAGTCCCTTGAGTGTTAAAATACACACTCCACCACCCCTGGAACCTCAGTCCATTCGATGCACCGAGTACCGGTCACCGAGTGAGACCTCTCTGTCACTAATTATGACTAGACGATTAGAACCGTTACTCAGGTAAACAAATAAATCAGAAAATTAAAGAAAAAATCTACTCGTAGAGGATCTCGCTATCAGAACGAAATATTAATAATTGAAAATGATTTGGAAACTGATTGTTTATAATCATTTATCTGTGTCTGACAGTCACAGTAGGAACCTATCTGTGGTCCTCAGCAGGCTATGCCAAGAAGCTATTTGCCAGCACCTATAGGTAGCGACATACACAACTAATTCGGTTGTTTTTATTTTCAAAATCTCTACTTAAAATTCAGTCGAAAGGCAACTCGGCCTATGAGTAGTAAGTCGAGAAAAGTGAGACGATGAAGAGAAGGCATAAGCTCTTTTTCCTCGCCCGGACAATTGACGGCGGTCGTGAGGAAACAACTCCGATTGTACAACGATTGCAATCGAAGAACTGAACCGCTTAGTAAGTGCAAACCTCCAATTCCCGCCCGACTGTCCGCCCACCTTTATCCCGCCCAGATCTCGCTTACAGCTGATAGCACTATGAGATCCTCAGCTTAGCATTCGTTTGTTCGGAGCATTAATCAGGATTAAGCTCTACCTACGTGTTTTTTGTTATCGTGGACCTGCTCGGTTGCCCTTTACAACTGGTCTACTTTGAGCGTGTAAGACGTATTTTTGCGGCTAGCACTTTTGTGTGTGTGTTTCGTCTTCAGCAGCCTTCTTCAGCAGCAGCTTTCTTCTTTCATATACGTTTTTCTTCTCCGTCTTCTTATTCTTCTTCTTCTTATTAGTATTATTCTTCTTGCTTTTCTGCTCTGGCTCGCTCGTGTACAAATCTCTACCCTAAACAGCTTTCGCTTGGCACACAACGTGACGACAGTTCCTGAGCGGTTGCCGGTGCTATACACGCTATTCAATCACACAGACAAATCCCTTGTAGCCGCCAGTTCAAGGAACATCTTAAACACCTGCACCGGTTTGCACTGAATTACGCTCGACCGAGAGGCAAGACGTGCAAACCATGCCATCGCGTAGGCTGCGCCGAACCTCATATCATTTGCATACGAATGACGTGGTACTCTGACCGAGGTCTATTGTATGCGACGGGTGTAGCGGCCACCGAATGTTTTGTCGCTGCACGGGTGTCTGCTACTTTGTGATATATAATTTAGATACGTGCCACTAAAAATTATATATATATATAGGGTTTTAACCTATGTATAATGCTTCACGATTACATATATAGAGGTAAAAAATAAAACTATATATGTGTAATGCACCGACGCACGACACACTGCAGCTAGAAATAATTACCTGAATACGGTTTTAGTTACTTAGCAATAAAATAATATTTTACTTATATATATATATAAGTACATCCCGGCGTATACTATCTAGGAGAAAAGATTATTTACAACATTGGTAGATTTTACGCGGACGTACCCTTTATTTTCTAATTAAAAACTTTTATTTAGCATATATATATATATATATATATATATATATATTTATATATATATCTATTTTTTTATATATATTTAAATATATATACATATATAATATATAATATATATATAAAATATATATATATATATATATATATATATATATATATATATATAATCATCTATTTATTACAATTGAGAGGTATGAACGTTTAAGACAGGTTCATCCTGCTTTGTTCACTTGCCGTTTCATATATATATGCATATTACGAATATTGTAAATAATCTTTTTCTTAGAAAATGTGCGCTGGGATGTACTCTTTACTTTCTAATAAAAAAAAACATTATGTATATGTAGATATATTCTTAGAAAAAATCAAGGTTCCACGAGATTTGAACTCGGATCGCTGGATTCAAAGTCCAGAGTGCTAACCATTACACCATGGAACCAGAAATTCCGACATCGGGATTCGAACCCGAGCTTTGAAACTGAAAGCCACGATTTGCAGCCACTAGACCATGCCGGAGACATTCTACCTTACACTCCATGCGATATTAACAGTAACTCGATCGTGAACTCAAAGCAAAACAGCGTAAAGCGGCGGAGACTACTAATTTTAGTTCATTATATGTATCATAAAATACAATCATAATCTGTCATTATATTTATCTCTGCTTTCTGTAGCTGGTATTTTCTCTCTATTCATATATATATATATATATAAATTGTATATGCACACATAATAAAAAATGATCTATTAAGCGACTTAGCCTAATATTTTATGGATCCGACAACGCTGGCTGGCGCTTTTAAACGAAGTTAAATTTCTGTTCATTAAACACATTCTCTTTAGGCCGAAAAGCCGAAACCAACAACCAGTCTCGGAATGTTTCATAGCATGCAACAGTCTCAAACGAAACTTAACCTTTCTGTATACTCGGAAGACCCAGCGTAAATGCGTTTTTGCGAATTTTTCATATTAAATTGTTGTAAATGCTTCACTGCGAACTGTTCATACTATTTCCGTTGTCCTAGTCCATGCCTGGACACTATAAAAGTATATTCGAAATAGTTGTCTTAACCAAAATCACTGCTTACCGGTTGCTTCTTAAGCGTTTTAAATCTAAGAGGCCTACAGCCGGTGGCGCCTTTCTGCTTCACGCTCCTCCACTCCGTTCTATATATATATATATATATATATATACATGCATACGTTTTCAAGCGGCCTAATGACGCAAAAGCCTATGGGGCTAGCGCCGTGCATGGAAGCTAAATGTTTCCCGCAAAAACATTGCGATTGATAGACCCGTTAGATTAAATGAGGATAACCGACAGTTTAAGGATTTCCAGATGTGGGACGGCTAATGTGGTCTATTAAGGCACATTGAAAATGATAAACCAAGTATCAAAGGGTAAATTACTGGAGACCATTCCATGCTTCTCTCCGTGCATCACATTACCAACGATTCCATCTCTGTCTTGACGTCACCCCTAACGCGACCTCTCTGTTATTTTCTTCTCTACCCAAAATTAGAAATAACTTCAAAATATTTTTTTAAACACGGAACCAAACAAACAAATTCTTAAATACAAGCTACCTAATGAAATACATTTCAAATATAAATTATGAAAAATATTTGGGAAAAGCAATTTATGGTTTGAAACAGTTTAAGCTGCTTCGTATATATATATATATATATATATATATATATATATAAGATAAACAACGGACCATTGTTATTATCTCGTTTAAAGAGTACTTCTACATGCGTTAAAACGACAGACCACTGATACGCTAACATATCCGGCATGGTCTAGTGGCTAGGATACGTGGCTCTCACCCACGAGGCCCGGGTTCGATTCCCGGTGTCGGAAGCTTTTGGTTCCGTGGTGTAACGTTTAACATTCTGGACCCTGAATCCGGCAATGCAAGTTTAAACCGTGGTGGTAAGCGTTAGCTTTTTTGTATTTGAAAATCCTTGCCAAGGGCAAAAAGCAGTTTCAGTGGTTTCGTGGTCAAGAAAAAGGGTTCATCAGAACAACACCACCGGGGAGTACAACTGGTCGGGCGAAAAAAAGGCTACTTTCAACATCTAAAGAAAATATTTACTCGAGTCGGATCACGATACAGAGATACGAACTGATTTACTAAAAGGTTTGCCTTCTCCAGGGCATTTGTGGCATACCTAGAGCCGATAATTAATCACAGGGCAGCGACTCTATGCTTCTTGGTCGGGACATGATGACACAGCGAAAGAAAAGCATGCGTATTAATCACTGAGATGAAATTTAAGCGCAATAAGCACTCTATGCCTTTCTATTGCTGTTTGGTACGGTGAGCGGTACGTGGGGCACTTGGGGCCAGCGTCAGCGGCAATACGACCTTCGAAGCGTGTGATGTATGTAGCCCACAATCTTTTGTCTGGGGAACAAGGCGCGTCAAAGGATGGAGTGTTGTACGTGGTTATCAAGTAACGACAGCAACTGACAAACTTTGAGTTATGGCATTCACAAACTAACGCAACGCTAAGCGACACTGACATCATTTCTTTTCTCGAGTAACGACTCCTGGCGACCTGCCAGCCAGCCAACCAGGGCCGCCGCCTCACAGCGCTGATGGCCAGCGAGCGGCAGGCATGACTGTGAACAGAAAGATAGAGCCAAGCTGCTAATGCATGTGGCCCAGTGAGCAGAAGCATGTGTGGGCTATTGAATTAAACTGCATTCAACTGACAGGATGACGTATTGATAAACTCAGCTGACAGAAAGAAACTAGGTGGAATTATTGTTGTTGTTGTTGCTGTTGTTGTTGTTTGCACATTGCGACACGATTGTAATAGGGTAATGAGGAGCAAATTTTGCATAGTTGTAAAACAACCGATCTTCAGACACAGTATGTTTAAAAAGTTAAAAGTACATGTCTTGTGATGGCAATCCTTTGGGATTAGCAAAAGCCGTGCATTCTGTAGAGTTATTAATTATGTATTACAATCCTGGTTTCCTTACGTATATTTAGAGCAGGAACATGTAAAGTACGTGTGTTTACACAAAATACGAGGTGTGTTCAAAACGTATCGCGACTTTTGAATTTTCGCGGGTTACGTATATTCGAATTTCGATTTTTTGTGGCGTTATGTTGGTACTCATGTCTCTTACTTATGCCGACAAGCTCGGCCATTTTGAATGTTCACTTAATTGTTGACAGCTGCTTTGCTTGCACGTGTTTTGGATCGTCTTCGATTTTTACCTATTCAAAAAATGGATCAAAGAACCTGTATCAAATTTTGTGTGAAAAACGAAATTAAGTGCGCGGATGCATTCCGAATGTTGACTGTGGCATACGGAGAAGCTACCTTGGACCGAAGCAACGTTTATCGGTGGTACAAAATGTTCTCAGAAGGCCGAGAAGATGTGAACGACGAAGAGCGTGCCGGACGCCCGAGCACTTCAACAACAGACGAAAAAATTAATGAAGTGGAGAAAATGGTATTGGCCAATCGTCGAATCACCGTTAGAGAAGTTGCTGAGGACCTAAACATATCGATTGGCTCGTGCCATTCGATTTTTATCAATGATTTGGGCATGAGACGGGTCGCCGCGAAATTCGTACCAAAATTGCTCAATTGCGACCAAAAACAGCATCGCATGAACATTGCTAATGAGATGTTGGACTCTGTCCGCGACGACCCAAATTTGCTCCAGAGGGTCATAACTGGTGACGAATCGTGGGTTTATGGTTATGACGTGGAAACCAAAGCTCAATCATCTCAATGGAAGCTGCCGCACGAACCAAGACCGAAAAAAGCGCGCCAAGTTCGGTCGAATGTGAAAGTTTTGCTGACAGTTTTCTTCGATTGCAGCGGCGTGGTGCATCATGAGTTCTTGCCACAGGGTAGAACGGTCAATAAGGAATATTACCTGCAAGTTATGCGCAATTTGCGCGAAGCAATCCGCCAGAAACGCCCGGATTTGTGGAAGAACAAAAATTGGCTTTTGCACCACGATAACGCCCCTGCTCACACATCGTTGCTTGTGCGCGAGTTTTTGGCCAAAAACAACACACTAATGATGCCGCAGCCACCGTATTCCCCAGATCTGGCCCCCTGTGACTTTTTCTTGTTCCCTAAACTGAAGAGGCCCATGAAAGGACGACGTTACGCTACGCTTGACGAGATAAAGACGGCATCGAAGGAGGAGCTGAACAAGATAAAAAAAAAGGTTTTTTGAAGTGCTTCGAAGATTGGAAAAACCGTTGGCACAAGTGTATAATATCTCATGGGGATTACTTTGAAGGGGACAAAATAGATATTCATGAATAAATGAATAATTTTTGAAAAAACACAAAAGTCGCGATACGTTTTGAACACACTATGTATATCACTCCTTTGTCGATGATGCTTAGGTGCATCAGTGCAAAACCAAGTGCCCAACCATTAGCCTTACGAAATAATTAAGTCATGTTCGTTGTACATGTTATCAATAAGGCCCACGTTAAAAAAATATATGAAAAGTAGACCAATAAATTGTGTTAAGGTGGGCAGCAATTTGTTTCCAGTCCACATCCTAGATTCTCAAAGATTCTCAATTATGTTAGATTCAGTAGTCAAGGATTTCTCCGACATTATGCGTCGACACCCTAACAAGTTGAAAAGGCTATAAGAGATACAACAATTCTTAAAAAAAGGGATTCGTAGGCATCAGAATCCGATCGAGTCAACGTTGGGCAGAATGTAGTCCCCGACAAGTATCACCGAAGAATCAGTGCAACAGTAATCGTAACATATTATGTACTGAATATATGTGAGAGAAATATATGTTTAGAAGAACCAGTTAACTGCATTACCACGCCTTGCAAACACGAGCAGCAGAGCTTCCTGAATTTGTTACATACCAGCAAATAAAACCCAGTTTGATTTGGTTGTTAGGCTATTAATTGCAATGTGTTCTCTGGGGACATCAAATTTAACTTGAATTGCACAAATATTTTCTCTGACGAGAACAGAGACGCCACTACCTCTCGTGGGTCTAGCTAATCTAAAACACTAAAAAGCTTCCCAGTGCTAATTCCGCATGGCGCATCGCTTCATCGAAGCATGTTTCACATAAAAATATAGAACGTTGTTGCTTAACAAGCTATGAGTCCGCATGGCATCCAAGGCGCCCGTTTTCACTGCAGAGCGTGGGTTCATATAATGACAGTTCAAGTTGTCGAGATTTTCTCTTTCGCAGAGCTCCACGAGTTTGGCACACTCGGATCCGAAGATTGTGGAGGTGACACAATAGATGAATTGACAGCTGCTCTTCTTCACAAACAGAAGGAACGACGAATATGCGCCATGTTGGGCGCGTAATCGCCAGACACACACACAGTAAACCACATAACGTTTTTAATACTATAATAAATTATAAGAGTGCTCCACCCAGACTCGGGCTTAACTGCACTGTAGAGATAAGCGTAATTAGGCGCAATACACATGATTTAGTTACACACCAATTAGGCGCAATACGGTAGATAAAAACGAGTTTCTCGCAACATCACCCCCGCGACCGAGGGAACAAGGCCGACGTTTGACGACGCTGATTCGATGAGTATTAGGCGATTATCTACACTGTTTAGACTTCTCTTGCACTTAACCAAGCGAGAGCGGTCACTTTCATTTTTATTTTATTTTTTTGTTGTTGACAGGCCATTATTAATGATGAATCAGATGCGACTGCGTTAGTAAACGAGGATTGCCTGGATGAGGCAGTCAGTTTACTAAATGTAGAAAAGGCCCTGAATTCAAAGATGTTTTCTTTCCTTGTATTTAGGCTCGCTAATTCTCTTTTGGTGATCTCTAGATAGACAGTTTATAAACTTGCTGAAGCACGAGATTTATGAGGTCAGCTATGCACCTTCGAACTGTGGCATGACCGCTAGCAGGGCTTACAACAGCCTGCAGTTCGTACAGATAGCACAGTATACGAGGCGGGAGGTAGGCACGCGATCTGAAATATCGGTCCGCACGCAACGCGAGCAACTAGCAAGTGCGGTGTCTCCACGATGTTGAAGATAGATCACTAGTTGAACATCGTTTGATTTGCAAGTTTGCGCCTAGGTAAATACGCTCAGAAAAACTCGATTATGTTTGCGACAGGTATGCACACGAATGAGGACAAGACCACTGGTAAAATACACGAGACACTGCCAAAACCTGCAGAGAACAGGAATATATAAGTGTATATGTATATATTTTGGCTGCACAACAGTATATATAAGTTACGGCTTTATTTGCTTATATGCAAAAGGGTAACAATTGGTATTATATATATATATATATATATATATATATATATATATATATATATATATATATATATATATATATATATAAAACTTTGCACAGTTACACAGTCTTTGGGTGGCCTGGTAGATTAAAACTTCTTGGCCAGTTGTCATGGCCAACATTTGGCAAAATTACGTTCAATCACACACTGCACAAAAACAATTAAACTAACGTAACCATGAAAATGTGTGCACCACGTCGAGACCTATTGTTAACACGTCATGCGTCATTTACCAGTAGATGACACGGCTGATAGTAAAAAAAAATTCAAACTTTTCGAGCTGACTCTCAGCCAACATTTAAGACTCACGGAATCGCTTTCGCATTGCTTGCTGTAAGACGGACCCCGTAAATACAAATGCGCAACGGTGGGGTTCGAACCCAGTTGGTGGTGCATTTGCATGCGGCTGATTGTCGTCCAGATAAATGGGTCGGAGTACATAACTGATTGGCACTATACCGACTAATGGAACTATGGAACGCGCTTAATGGGTATGGTCGGGCTCGGGACGAGGGGGCTGCATAAGTAACTGCCGGCAGTCTTGTCGTCTAGCTAAGAAAAAATTCCAGTTCATCTTATCACCTGGTCGGCTGCCGACGCTTAAGACCTGCGCGGAGATAGTGTCGTCGTGGTCGTTGTCGTTGGCGTTCGTGTGCTCGATTACCGATAGTCGCCCTTAAGTCGCCGTCGCTCATCCGCAGCCGTTGCGAGCCACGAAAAACTTCTCACCACCACTATCACTACCACCGCCACCCCCATTACCACATACGGGTACATACCCCCCTCCCCGCACACGGCCAGTAAGTTATTTCTCACTAGTCTAAATTTGGGGAGGAGGGAAACGAGTAGTAACCCCATCGAGCCCCGCTGGCCTGTTCGCCGGCCTAATGGGCACACCGACAAAATTGTGCGTACGTGCGGAAGTCACCAGGAGCGTACCTGGCTTGGCCGGCCGGCCGACCGGCCAAGCGCCGCTTTCCAATTAGCGGTTATTCGGGCGTGCGCGTCCACGTACAATATGCTCCCGAACCCCCGATAGTGGGGTGATACAGAAGGCGGTCGTGGCAAAGGAAGATCGCACGGATGTCGGGGGAGAGGGCTGGGGTGGGTTGCGGGTGGATGGGGTGCCGACGTTTGTGTGTGTTCCGGGCGCGAGGCAGAGGAATTGTATTGTAGCAAACGTATCGATCGACCCGACAGAGCTCACTTACACCACTGATTCCTCCTCGTCGTCGGTAATAGAGATGCACTGGGTGGCTAGACACTTTCGGCTGGAATGACAGCAGCGGCAAAGACAATCGAGGGAGAAGAGAAAATAGCGAAAGCTATCATGCACAACAACAGCTGCTGTAAAACACACTATTTAATTTAGATACAATTAACATAACAACGAAACCGTTTTTTGCACAATACACCATACGTAGCAATAATACAAATAATTACCTATGCAGCATTAACTGCGACGTTTGGTGCACGCAACGGGTGCGCGCACATAGGGCGTAGGCCTCAGTTGAGCCCGGTGGCGTGGTGGGTGCATTTGCGTGCGCCTTACGACTGGAGGAGACACATAGGTGCGTTGTTTCGATCCCCGCTGTTGCTCTGTAAATAATTGTATTTTTGAGTCTTACAAAGCACCGTATTTGTAGCAACAGCGACGCTCGCGACAACAACAGAAACGAACAATACAACAATAAGCACATTTGTAATGACGACAATCGAGATAAAAGCATATGTAATGAAAACCGCTACGAAAAACATATTTAACAATAACTGCGACAAAAATACATATTTAACAACGACCGCGACAAAAATACATATTTAACAACAACCGCGACAAAAATACATATTTAACAATAACCGACACAACAAATCGCTCTTCTTGTTCTGTCTTTTGCTCTGATACAGTTTGCACTTTGCAATTGTCCACATTAGTTAGGTGTAAGTGTAGTAACTGTAGTAGTTGTTTAAAAAAATAATGGTCGGATTATTATTATTACAGTTGTGACGCTTGAGCCTATTTACCCTATTTATCCATGACGTCAACCATGGAAGCGGCTTCGCCTCCACACACTGCGAGAGAGGACAGTTGCATCAACTTGTCTCCATAACATTGGTTCCCGTCACAGTCTAAATTCTGCTTGCGAGATAAACCTTGTGATCGATAAACCGTCGATCAGGTATGCCCTAGTACCACTATAACTATTGACGCAGAATGATATTTCTCCTCGGGTTGCCCATGCCAAGCATTTACCATGCAACCACAAAGGGGTGGTTACGCCGTCACGTCGCTTATTGTTATTTAGCCAGCGGCCTCTGGAATTTAGTGTTGTAGGTTTGTGGGTACAATTTTATCTTCGCATGTTCCGCAAAGAAGGGTTGTGCATAGTGAGCCCTCTGTTTTTATAGAGGCAGCCATGCGGATTGTGGTTGGGTCCAACACGATGCCTAGTTGTGCAAATGGTACAACTTTAGGCCACCCTCCACTGAAGGTGCCTCGAACAGTAGTCCGAATAACTTTTTCACGACTAGGCGGTACACTATCAACGATATGTCTTGACAATTTCAATGAACATAGAACAGAAGTGGGTTAGAGGGACTATCTCTATAACAAGCATTCTGGCGCTAGCTCTACTGTTCTTCTTGACTAGACCACCTTTCCTTAATGGTAAGCGTGCACTCTCCCCCGATTTCACGGCGTGGCCATGTATTCAACACTTTATTGTGCCGACGCAATCACGTTTATTATAATCAGAAGCAGGAGACACGTCACCAGTGACGGGCAAAGCGGCGGGGCGCGGCCAAGTCAAAGAAACGCTGCTAAACTTTCGTTGCACCCCGAACGTCTCTTTATTAGTATTATTATTATTATTATTATTGAATAAACAAATAGTAATCAGTATATACGTAACGCCGATATAATAGTTATCATAAATAGTACTAACAAGATTTTTTAAAACAAGTTTTTTTTTTTTTAATAATAATTTTCATACCATGATTATGACCGTCGATTGTCCGCAATCAGGTCGGCAGCTACTGCCCAAAGCCCAGCAACCACTATCAACAAGTTGAGGCATGAGCCTCTCGTAGCGTAGACTGTGGCATTGCTGTTACTCTACAAGAGTCCATAAGCCACCGCTAAGTGGCGAACGATCGACGTCGGATCAGCAACTTTCAATGAAGTCTGTCTGAATCTGCTGCTTCGTGGGTGTTAAGCCAGCGTCGCTGGCTATAACATCAAGAGAGCAGCCCATCGAGAGAGCGCTAGAAACAGAGATAGAGAGAAATGTATATTTATATATATATATATATATATATATATATATATATATATAGAGAGAGAGAGAGAAAGTAAGAAAACCACGGTGATGTCAGGACCAGAGCGGGTTCTGACACCTAAGGCTAATTGAAATTGTCGCAACGCACATGATAACACAAGAGCAGACAGTGCAGACTTGTAGCGCAGGTCCGGCGCTCATCGCCTAAGTAAAAGGAAGATTCCATACACAATACAGACATATGCATAAAGCTTGCGACGACGAGTTTATGCAGCCACACGTGCACGATCGAGACGATCGAGTTTAGCAGTACCACTGAATTTTTGCCAACTCCGCAGCCCTAGCGGTCGGGCAATTAGCCAGTTTTCTTCAGTGGAAACCCTAGCGACAGCGTTGCGGAGTAAGGGAGTACACATGCGTTAAGTTTGTAGAACTGTGGTGCGTACAGCACTCTTCTGATAATACAATAGATAAATCATTGTCTCGATGACTGATGCACAAATGGCTTAGATTGGATGGATATTGGCAGGCGCCCTAAACGAGTTTTATGTATAGGATGCTCACAAAGTTAACATACAAAAACCTATATAGTGATTCGCCATAATTCAAACGTAACGGAGATGCTTTCTGAATGGAAAGTTAATCGTGTGCATAGGAAAGATGAACAAAGTAGTGTCTTGTGGCTAGCACGGTCGCTATGCGGTTTTAGCGCCTCTTTGCGTGAGGTCTTTGCGTTTACGGTGCCAACGTCAAACAATTTGGCGTTCCCAATTCCAAGTGTGACACTTTTCCGTGTTAAGATTATTAAATACCTGTATATGTAAGCTTGTTTTTGGCGTGCAAATTCACAACAAGACCATTTACTCACGTCATAATAACGCTTCTTTCTGGCCGTATACTTTTGTTCGGATGCGCAATCTAAGAATCGCATTTTTGTGGCGCGCTACAGCTCGGTGCTCTGCACTATAATATATTAACTTTTGGACTAATTGAAATTTGGAAAGAATAAGCAGAGAAATTGCGTCTTCTTGCAGACGTATATCGCCTTTGTGACAACAGCGCTATGCCTGCCAGAGCTTCAAAGTACTACGCATATGGTAGGAGATGCCATGGAGATTTTCTGTAGGATGCAGACCAATTAAACTAATGCTAAAGGGTGCGTGTGGCTTACTAGGATATGTTTCCTTATCCCGCGTAAACTTTCAATAAAATTACGGAGCGTAAGAACTGCTTATAAAACGTATATGCTTCCCATATTCTGAGTAGACAAATCGCTCACCACTGCTAATTGCTTCATATAACCTGATAAATAAAAAAATACAAAGTAAACACAAAAACACGTCTAAGTTCCTAAAAAAGTGAGTAAGAAATGTATCACTTAATCAGGAACACCGCCATATAAGGCAGTGTCATTGATTAAAAATATAATGATATGTGGACAACCGTTTGAGCTAAGCTTTTTTTTTTTAAACAAAAATACCCTCCGACACGGAAATCATGTTAATTACGTGGGACCATCACTGCCAAATTGATTTTGCCTCACGAACTAAAATGAGGACAGATACCTGCTCTGAGATTTAATGCTTTTTGGATCATTTCACTCGGTTATGTCTCTTATTGTCTAGAGACTGTGCCAGGCATACAGTATTCATGCAACCATATCTTCTTTTTTTGGTATTGAATATATGTTACAACCATCTTTTCCATCGAAACTACTTTTGTTTTACTTTGCTGAAAATGGAGGTTCTTCTATGCACTCCCCTTTATAATTGCTCCCTTCTAGTGTTGGTTTTCGGCCGCCGTTCCATCTTTTCGTCGTCTATCCTTTCAGCTCGCTGTCGTCCCAGTTTCGTTCAGTCTTCTCATTATACTTCCACCAATAGGATGCCCTGCTCCCATTTAAATTCGTCCTCCAGCATAGCGGAGACTAAGTCTGTCACCGTCACCGTGTCTGGAGAAGTCATTGCTGGTGAGTTCTGTCGTATGCGTCTTCGAATGCTAGGCACCGGAGGATTGTATGAGTCACGTCATCATCCTCGCTTGTCGCACGTGATGCATTTGGCGTCCGGAGCTTTGTCTATCTTATGCAGGTATTTTTGGAAGCATCCGTGCCCCGTCAATACCTGCGTATATATCCCGCATATATATACAACCATAGCCCTGCAGGTCATAGTTGCAATATGTATGATTGATTCATTGGTTTATTCGCTTGATAAGTGTGTGTACACATAGTACCCTTTTATATCAGGGGGCATAACGTGCTGCTATATAAATAAATATATATA
>QVRM01007147.1:0-25920 GCA_003439945.1 Dermanyssus gallinae | reverse complement strand
GGAGTCCTTGAGCTAGTTTGGCGCTTGGTCTCCAGTCGCCAGTCACCGCCCGGTTGTTCGAGGAGGTTATGAGAAAGCGCTCTCGAGATACAGAGAGCGGCGACATGCAGAGGATCGAAAGAGATATTGAGAGAGAGCGAGAGAGAGTGACGAGAAGAAATGTGCCTGAACTCTGGCCTGGTTCGTTGCCTATGGCCCAGTTTCACCACCCCACCACCATCATCACCACAACCTGGTCTGTAGTCGACTGCCGAACTTCTGCTCCTGTTTGCTGCTGCTGCTGCTGCTGCTGTTGCTTCTTAGAATACTCATCTGGAGGTCTGCACCGAGTAGACGGAGCCCGACAGACAATTGACGCTCTTCGTCGACGTTGCGTATGCATTGTAGTATTGCGTAGCCTAGATGGACGATGATGATGATGACAATCATCATCATCACTCATCATCATCATTCTGGTGGTGCAAATGATGCTCACAACTATCAACGAAACAAGGTATTATTAATATTATTATTATTGATGAATAAATAAATTAATAAATGAGTGACTGAATGCTAGTCGACTCGACGCCCTGCTGGACTTCTGCGAATGCCAAGTACCACTTTGTGCTTAGCATATTCCACTAAGTGTTACGCTTCTGCGACGGTCGATTCAATGAAAGGAACACTGATGGTAACATTTTGTGCTTAGTATGGTATTTCTGCTAGAGTATAGTGTATAATATAGCTCGACAACACGCTCCAGCCCTCATCCTATTCATGAAAAGCACTGGAATATATAGATCATCACCATTATGGTATTCATCATAGAATATAATATATATATATATATATGACGCGGACCAGAAATTGTGTACAACGGCGTTGTACATTGTGCAGAAGCGGTTCACGCGTAAGCTAGAGTGGATGAGAATGGCTATATAGTTAGATGAGAGGAAGGATGGTCGTTAACCCCCGTTAACTTTTCCCTGTAGTTCGACGAGTAGGAGAAAGTCCAGCCAGATCGGCCTATCGGCGATAGACGGCCGGCAACATGCCTGGCGTGTGGCGTCGGTCGCACTCGAACATATGTCCATTCGACATCTGATTCTCGAAGGTCGCCTGCTCCCTAGCAGAAACAGCGACAGCGGTAGCTACAGCAGGATCGCCAGTAATTTCTCGCACCATCCCATTTTGTCTTTCTCCTATATATATATATATATATATAATATATATATATATATATATCTTTCCTTTCTCCTGCTTGCCTCTGCTAATAGCAGGGCTCAACTTTGCAAGATTTCCGAGCGTCGGTTGACCAGATTCTGGCCCGTTCGTGAACGAAATGATAGCTGTCTTCGAGATGTGAGTATTTATGTTTTCGCTCTCTATCTCTCTCTCTCTTTCTTTCTTACCATGCTTCTCAATCTACTTCTTTATTATAATCATCGTTGATTTTATTTATTTTATATTATTATTATTATTATTATTATTATATTATTATTATTATTATTATTATTATTATTATCGTGGTCGTGATGCTTTCCGCCGTTCCTCGCTCGTTTGTGTTCTGTCATACTGTTGTAGAATAGAAGCTACGAATTTTGTTGACTGCAATGACTCGCGGTAATGCGACAACCAGAAATACGGACTTGTTCTGACCAGGTTTCAGGCGAAGAAATAAACATCCAGACAGACAGACAGAAGAAACCCCAGTGACTGGAGAAGCGGACAAAATGCAGAGTTTCCACCGCCTGCGTGATCTGCGCGGCGGTACGTGGCGTTGTTCCAGAGGCCAGCCAGTTCCAGCTGGCCTTCCGAGAGATCGCCATCGAGCTATTGATGTCAGACGGGCGCGTCACGAGACGCGCGCTAGTGAACTGACGAATCAGTAAAGGGATAGATAGATAGCTAGATGAACTAAACCAGAAATCGATGTACCAAAACGCACAGACGCATTACAAACTAGCAGGAAGAACAACGACGACGACAGCAGACCCAAGTGGGTCGAGCGGAGGATTGCGACCAGCAGACCAGCACTCACCCGACGATTCCAACAACCATTATTGATGTTCAACCACCACCATCTACCTATGTCTCGTCTATCCTGAAATGACCCTGAACTTCTTTCTCGCCCCTCATGCCGTCTCCTCCTTTCGTATCGAGTCGTATCGATCGCAACACAGCCAGCCAACCTCTCTCGCGAACAGCAGCTTCTGCCCAAGTTAGCGCACCACTGCTGGCGCTGATCCCTCAACAGGCTATGGAGCGAACAAACGGTCAGATCGCGTTCTTTCATACATACTACTCGTTGGAGTTGGCACAACAGCTGCGGCTGGTGTGCTCAGCGCTGTAGCAGCACCAGCAGCAACAACAACAACAGCAACAACAACAACAACAGAAGTAACAGGAAATCGATGATGGTGATGATGAAGATGATGGTGCTGCTGAAGGACTTTCTAGCCCAGAACTAGGACGATGGCAGCGAGGACGACGGCGACAACGACAGCGAGAAGGCTTCAACGGCGAGCGGTGACGGTGGCGAACAGGTAGGCTTGGCCTGGATCGCATTCGAAAACGACTGCCGAAAGGACACACGACGACGACGATGCCAGCCTCCTCCTGCACTCTAGCTTTTGTACCTACTCCTCAATACTACTACTACTACTACGATTACTACTACTGCTGCTGCAGCTGGTCCTGTAGCTTACACAACGACCGACCACCATCACTCCACGTCCCGGGCCAGGAATTCTGCTTTTGTCCTTGTTGGACTGCTGCCAAGCGAGGCGAAAGCCCGAGCGAGAGTGAATGGGTCACAGCCATTGCAGTAATGGTGGTGGTAGTAGTAGTAGTAGTCCAAAAGCAGTATTAGGAAATTCGAGGTAAGGTGAAGGGATATCTATAGACATACGTATGTATATATATATATATATATATATATATACATATATATATATATATATATATATATATATATATATATATATATGCATACATACATGTATAGTGTGCATATATGTGTGTAAACGGACATGTGCATATGCATGCTTGCGTGCCCGAGAGCGTGTGCGTCTATGCACGTCTGCGCTTAAATGGGTGTCAGGCGTTAACCAATAGAGAGACCTAGAGAGAGAGAGAGATAGAGAGAGAGATAAAGTACGGGGGGGGTGAGATGAAGGGGGAAGGGGCGAGAATTCGACAGAGAAATCAACCGAAAAACCAAGAGAGATTCTGCCTATCCAGATGACGCAGCAGCAGCTGCGCTAGCAGCGGTAATAGTGGATGATAGCCGTCATCAGGCCCTTGGTGAACCTGCGTCGTCGTCGTCGTCGTCCTCGTCGTTGTTGTTGTTGTATGTTGCGACGCCCGCCTCACATATATCGAGAGATAGGTAGGTCGTGTAGAGAGTAGGTAGAGAGTTTGGATACGAACGAGATCGATGCGTTTGTCCTTAACCCGTGCTCTCAACGTTCGCTCTCGCCTGGCTGCCTGGCTGGCTGGCTGGCTAACTCCTTTCGGTCGGCTTAACCGACACAGACATACAGAGAGACAAGCAAGCAGGCCTAGAGGACAGGAGAGGGAGAACAGAGGACACCGCGCAACACATAGTCCAACATGGTCGTTAGCGTTGGCGGCGGCGCCACCGGCGACGGCGGCTGCGGCGTTCTCGGTCTCGTCATCCCGTCATCTCCGCGGTAGCGAGCTGGCCGAGTTTTTTGCACGTCTCAAGGCCACGTCCGCCTCGTGGCCCGTGCCTCGAGCCTCGATGCCGGGTCGGTCGGTTGGCGCACGAGGAACGACCGACTCGATCAGTGTCGATGCGTCTCGCGCCGTTGCAATGACAACAACAACAACAACAGCCACAATAATAACAACTCCAGCAACAACAATGACAACACCAGCAACAACAATGACAACACCAGCAACAACAATGACAACAGTATGATGATGATAATGAAAACGACCACGGTAACAACCACAGCGAACACTACTACAACAACAACAACAACAACAACAACTACTACTACTACAGTAACAACAACTACTACTACTACTACTACTACTATAACAACAGTAACTTCAACAGAAGAAACACCCGACAGGCGTGCCCGGCGGCGCCGCAGCCACCGCACCAAGTAACAACGAGGCGATCCAAATTGGGTTAGTAGGTTATGACCAAGTGTAACAGGCTGCCAGGTCAGGCCATCACCCGTATACGGGTGATGATGAAGCATCAGGCCAGGGTCTCTCTCAATGTGGCTACTGCTGCTGCTGCGACCTAGCGCACACACACACACACAGACTTACATATATGTGTACGCAGTTCTGCACTTACTGCTACGACATCTTCTTTCCCTACTTCGTCACTAGGAGTTTCTTCTTCTTCCTCTTCGTCTTTTTCTTGTTTGTTCTGTTTATTCTTCGTCGATTGATTTTTTCTGTCCCTTCTTCATATACTGCATTCACCGATGCTACGTACGTTTAGATGAGAATATGACCGCAGCTATGACCACAGCAGCTGTTGCTGTTAATGCCGCTATTGTGGTCATTATTGCTACCGCAAATAAGACTACACACTGTTGTTTTGTTGTTGTTAATGTTGCTGTTGCTGTCGTTGTTTGCGTCGTTGTTGTTATTGCCGCTGTTTAGATAGCACTGCTCTTATGGCTGCTACGACCGGCGTTACGATCTCATCCTAGAGCAATGACTGAGCTGACTGACGACTGTTTGCTCGTCACACACGATAAGGTGCGCGCTAGGAGCGGAACCAACCGTTCCTCGCAGTTTGCTGCCGACATATGCATATGCTTGGTACAGGTACAACACCTACAATACATGCATACGTAGTCTGCTTTGGAAAAAAGCACAGAGGCTCTAGGGGGGAGTCAGTTGGGTGGCATCGTGGCACCGTTGTGTCTCTTGCGACACCGCCAGCAAGCAAAATTTGAGCTCTTGATGTTTACAACAACAGCGAAACGTGCAAGCTGCGCCGTTGAACTGCTTGAACTGCTACGCCACTGCCGAACCTGATACGTTAATGCAGCGCTTGCTTGATCGAAAACCAACAACATACGAGTGCGAACCCGGAACGGCTTAGTCTCACGTACCGGCTGTTTTTACAGTGAAAATATCTTCTTCTCTGTTTATTTCCTCGGCATGATTCAGAACAATTGTTGCGTGCTTGATTCCATTGCACTGTGGGCGCTTAGCAGCAAACTACCAGAATTTTTCACGATTCACATTGTACTGATCTCACTTAAATCTTACGCTGTCGAGCCGGTAATAGCCGCAGACGCATAATCAAACACGCACTTTAGACTTCGGTAAGTATAATAAGTATGCATATAGAGGGCCTATTAAAGTAGAGCTTTAAAATAAATATTATGCGATAAAATATGTAAATTGGAAACAGCTGATGCCGCTTGGTGCCAATGCTTTATCCAAATGAAAACAAATATTTAAATAAAATATTTTGCACGTGCCGCTAGGCCAGTTACTAACAGACGTATTTATTTTAGCTTTATTTGATTGATCTAGTTATCTAATTTTTTTATGTTAGCACTTTGGAGTGAACAATTGTTTCCGCGCGAACGTGTAGTCACGGGTTCTCTAACCCAGGGTTAGCCCAGTTCGACAATGTGCCCCGAACAGATGCTGCGTTTCCTCGTTGAATGTCGAGAGACAGTCTCTGACGCAAAAACTCCGATGCTCTCGAGTCTCCCGTGAAAAGGTTAAGGCTTCTGCTCGTGCGCTGAATCAACTTCAGTGTAAGCGGTCCGCGCTGAATCAACTTCAGTGTAAGCGGCCTCCCATTGTTTTAAAAGCCAACGGACAAAATTGATACGGATAACCAACGCCAGAGTATTTTCTACATTTGTTAGCCTCTGCTAACCTGGACGCATGACCTGCCTGGTCCGCCCCTGCACCGACCATCGAAGGGGCTAATGAGTCGGTTACAATTGCGTCCCAAACAAGCATGCGGCCACGCTCAAAGGGGGTTAAAGTAAGGCCGTCAGGCCTTTTTCCGTCGTCTCTGGATAGGCCCGGAGGTTCTAGTATACCCGGAAGGCCAGCAGACCTCAATGCTCGACTGAAGGTGTCATTTAGAGCCGAGTGGCGTGCTCTTCGGCCTGCGCTTAAGGCGCATGACAAGCCATGATGAGCCAACGCGTCCACAAGCTTACCACACCGACATCGGTGAGGAACGAATAGACGTATTTATTCAAATTTACTTAAATCGTCGCTTCAATTCGAGACCTCAACCGTCTACAGGCATCTTGCAAAACCTGCCTATCAAAATTTGTCGAAACAGTGACCATGTCTGTGTTCTTATGCCGAGTTGTGTTATACTCTTGCTCAATAACGCTCCACATATCGTAATTCAGAGGATTTACACCTCGACTGCTAGGCGACCACAACTGCGTGTCCCATCGTAAACGCTTATACGTTCCGCCAGCAGCGCTTGCACTGAACGACTGGCATGAGCGCGTGTGCCTGAAACAGATTATATTGTAAATCCTTAAACACAGGGTGTTTTGTATACCATTATACGGAAGAATCGAACCCGGCCTGATGCTTTGAGCGACGAGAAAAATGGTGCCGGATTTTGTTCACAATAAAGCAATAATGTGAATTAATGTAATTCGAATAGCCTCCTCGTCGAATGCTTAGCTATAATGACAAACATTAAGTTTACTTTGTTTATTGATGAAAGAAATACCAAATAGCCAAGGCCTGCTAAATGGCATATAAGCATGACAAGAACGCACATTCCACCGTAACGCATACAGGTATGAATCGGTTTGCGTAAGTACTGTATAAACCTCGTGATGATACTCTACAGACTTTAGAAGATTTCACATATCAGCCTTATACCAAAAAAGGCAAGCAGATTCTATGTGAGGTCGATAAAGCGAACAGACTTGTTCGGTGTCGGGTGGCCCTGGCTTTCCGACATCAAGTCGAAGTCTGTTCGCTTATAGATCATTCTCATCATAGGTGGGCATTTATTTGGTAAGACAAGTGTTTGAATTGTATTCATTCACACGTCCAACGTGTATTATGAACAAAATTAAGCACATGTTTTGTTATTGGAATTAATTGCCTTTATCAAATCAACGTTTTTGTGCTTTGTTTTTCACGGAGCGCTGCCTTGTTTTATCATTCTAGATGCGCTTTTAGTTTTCGCCGAATAAATCGCACCCTCGAAGAATGCATAAAATTGTCTGAAGTAAGATAATGTAACGCAGTAACTTCATTTGCTGTTTTTAAGGAGTCGCACATTTAGTTTACTGCACAGCTGACAGAATTATAATTGTTATATATATATATATATATATATATATATATATATATATATATAAAGTGTGTTGCAAAAAATTAGCAACTCATGTTTTTTTGCGATAAGTTCGGCTTGGTTTATTTGAATGGCTTGAAATTTTAAGCGCATGATGTGCATGACGAAACATGAGTATAGTGTTGATTTCATTGCAATCTCAAATTCGGTTCATACAAAAAATAAAAAAGTGTGAAAAAACAGTGTTGCAAAATATTAGCAACAATAACATGCTAACAACACAGCTCTTTTTTGCAAAGGATAGTCGATACTACAGCTGATATTCGATCCCAGGGATCAAATGTCAGGAATATTGTCTAGCTAAATCAATCGTTATATAGCTGCAAAATATTCTACAGCTTAGTCGTTGTTCCGAACTAACGACGAATCTTATGTTTAAACTATGGGTCGTACAAAGGATCTTTCGGATAACGAAAAGACAAGAATTGAGGCATATGCTGAGCTCGGGCATACAGTAACTGCTATAGCAACCAGATTAGGACGGCATAAGAGTACCATCAGCAGGTTCTTACACCCTGGAGTGAACCAAAGGTGCAGATCTAACAGTGGGCGTAAGCCAGTTTTGACTATTCGAGATCGGCGAAGGATCATACAGTTGGCTACTCATGACCAAATGTCTTCTTCCAGGATCAGGACTACTTTGGGAGTGCCCGCGCACCGATCCACAGTGTACCGAGTGTTAAGTTCTGACAAAAACGTGCGATACGCGAAAAGGAAGCTTAAGCCGCGACTGCAACCGAATCACATTGTCGCACGGCGTGAATTTTCGCATAGATACCAAACTTGGGATAACGAGTGGAAAAACATCGTCTTCTCGGATGAAAAGAAATTTAATCTCGATGGCCCTGACGGCTGTCAGTACTATTGGCACGACTTACGGAAGGAACCTAAATGGTTCTCGAAACGTGTGGCCGGTGGTGGCTCTGTGAAATATTGGGGCGCGTTTGGATATAATGGGAAGTCTGATCTAGTCGAGATTGCGGGCCGAAACAATTCTGACATGTACCAGCGCATTGTCGGTTCCCAGTTAAAGCCCACTTCAGAAGAATTGGGGGACCTGACGCAGTTTTTCAACAAGACAACGCCACGTTTCATACCTCGGCTAGCACTATAGCCTTTTTTCAAGAACAAGGAGTGCCACTTTTTGACTGGCCGGCATTAAGTCCAGACCTGAATCCTATTGAAAATCTTTGGGGACATTTGGTAAAGCAGATTTACGCAAATGGTCGACAATATAATCATTTGTCGGACCTCAAAGAAGCTGTCCAGCAAGCATGGACTAATATTCCACTTTCGTACTTACAACAGCTCATTAACTCCATGAAAGACCGAGTTCACGATTTGATTCAGAAGAAGGGACGAAAAACCCGTTTCTAGAATAAAATATGTAGTTTCAAATGATTCATACAGCCCTGCTAAGAATCGAATACGCTGTAAGGCGCTATTGTTGCTAATATTTTGCAACACTGTTTTTTCAGACTTTTTTTATTTTTTGTATGAACCGATGTTGAGATTGCAATGAAATCAACACTATACTCATGTTTCGTCATGTACATCATGCGCTTAAAATTTCAAGCCATTCAAATAAACCAAGCCGAAATTATCACAAAAAAAAACATGAGTTGCTAATTTTTTGCAACACACTTTATATATATATATATATATATATATATATATGGCACCCTTTTTGTCCTTCAAGGTGGGGTATAGATATATATATATATATATATACAAAGTATAACCTAGTAAAAACTGCAGGCCACTTAAATAATATAGCTCTGAATACAACCGTAGAAAAAAAAATAATATTGACTTATGCATAAGAGTATTCATGCTGTTCATTTTTGTGGCATATTCTCCATGAAAATACGTGATTAATAATGAGTTCAGGGCGTGCGACTATGTAGATTCATCTTAACTGTATTGTAGAGACGATTATTCAATTCGGTGTTGTTGATAAAATGATTAGTCAATTTGGCATTGCGTGTGATTGAGCATATTTAATATAAGTCCTCGCATTAATCTTCACTGAACCATGTTTAGATGCTTGACACGGTGTAGACTTGTAGGTAATACGTTCGTCCAGACAAAAGGAGTGGTGATTTATACCGTTTTATAGACGCCGTAGGACCTTTTGTTATAGGAGAACAAAATAAGAGAAGAGTAGAATTGATTCGTTCGGTGATACACTATCGGAAGTTGAAGTTTGTGAATCTGTGACAAGAACGCCCAGGCCGCGGACAAATTCTGCCGTAGGGAGTTGTTGATAATTTAATAAGTAATCACAAATAGTACAATCATGCTTAAACATGACGCATTTGCGCGAGATATTGCGCACCAGAAAAATCTTAGTAAATATCAGAAAAATATTATAATAGGGCTAGTGCGTTAGTCATAATTACGTTGTAAAAATTGGATGTTTTTGTAACGGGGATGTGAAATATCCACTAAGTACTTGAGCCTTGCAATATTGTGCAATATCAATATACTATATATCTTTCTATACTTGACACTAACTATAATTTTATAGAATAAATATTATTTTACAATATTCAAAGAAATTGTATTTAAGCTATTGATAAAAAAACGAACCAATGAAACGACTTCACTATAGAACGCTAAGTCAAACTTCCCATAGGAATTTAAATCTCTAAATTTTTATATAAACATATTACATTTTTGCTTATGAAGTTTATCTTTTATATTATTACGTTTTATTTGATAACGTAAGGTATAAACGGTCATATGGTGTCATATCTTTAATACGTGTTCTTATGTTCTGTAATTATACACGGCTGCTCCCAACTTACAAAGTGTGAATATCAAAAAAGCAGTTGAGCCTTAACAACAGCTCAGCCGTGGCGTCCTTAGTGTTTACCACCACCGCCGCCGCCGAAAAGATGCGTCGCATTTTAGGAAAATCGCTTCACCACATCGCTTTTATTGTTGCTATTGTAACAAGTAGTTTTCTAGAGCGCACCAACCTCCAGACGATCTCTACTCCCAATTGAACTGGGTCTGACCGTTAATTCCGCTGAGGTTACGCGTAGACGCGCCTCTATATAGGGAACACAACTGCTTATGGTGAGCAGGTTCTGGACATCACGGCGTGTCTTGTGTTTGCAGTGTGGGTTGTGTGACGTTGGCGGCACGCTGGCTCCAGTGACGTTCAAGTACGAGCATTCAGCTCCTCGTGGAAGCTCGTGTATATTGAGTCCTCTAAGTTTGTGTTCTCCAGACGCTGGACACGCACAGACGGCCTGACCCTAACGGCCTTCGAGGATAGGCTTAGGCAATCACCACCGTGGCTGACTCCTTGGAACGTTCGATGGTCAGCCGCTGTGTAACTTGGACAAAACACGCATACCCTTTCGCCCATTTCTGGGTCCATGAGTGCTACGCTTATTATCAAGATATGCAAACGCTTAAAGCTAGCCATCGGTGACTAGCGACATCACAAATGACAATGTTTTGCCAGGTCTCGTAATTGAACGTGTCGTTTTGGTGTTATTCGGTCGGTTGCCATTAATAGATCGTTAACGCCCGGACTTGACGTATACTTGTCAAGAGCCTAAACTATAGAATAATAATGTTACATAATATATTTAAGGAAAATTATTTTAAAAAAGGCAATATAAAAATGCATAATTTATATATATATATATATATATATATATATATATGCACAGAGAGAAATGTATTTGTATTATTACCTAACTATAATGGAAGTCTTTATAACAATATATTAGATCACGTGCCGGCACGAGTATTCTCAAAAAGTCTCTAATTGTATCTATTACAAGCTAGAGCTAACTAGGCATGGAGGAATATTTCCGTCCATATTGACATTTTCATGAAAGCTGAAATAACTGCTAATGCCGTCGTTGTGTGATGGTGCATGTCTCCCATATTGCCTCAACGACTGAACTGAACTCGTATCGCTCTATCAGTTTCAACAAAAAAATTATACAACGTTTTACTATCTGTGACATATACACTATGTGCGTAGATAGATACCCAAACAGGGTGCATCTTAAAAAAAGAACTATATATATATATATTTATATATTTTTTTATTTATATATATATTCCCGCAGCTGATCTGGCTGCGTTCGACTTGATCCTTCTTACCGAAACTTTCGCCACGAAACGTTTCGATGTTGAAGGTTTCTATACTCATCACTGTCTCGCAGCGAAGCCCTCCCGTGGTCGGCCAATAGGAGGAGTTTCACTCCTGATCGGCCCCAGACTTAGTAAGTCAGAAATTCTACTAGCAAAAGACAATACTTTGGTACTTTCCACTCCCGACTTCGCCTTCGTGGGAATGTACAGCAGTGGTGGCGGCGACACCACGCTGGATCTGCTGGACAAGATCAGCCGAGGGTTAGCCTGCGTCCCCGACGACCGCCCGGTGCTCCTCGCCGGCGACCTCAACTGCAGGCTTGACGAGCCTTTACTCTCTTCTCGTACGGAGGCAGTGTTGGCGGCTCTCCAAGAGTATGGGCTCTGGATTTGCTCAGACCGGTCCCTTCCCACCTACTACTCCGACTCCCGAGGCCCCCAAGATAACCCACGGCGACCAGGCAGCTCCACCATTGATATCTTCGCATTCAGGGGTGCCAGCTCTGATATCGTCTTCAGAGGTTGGCCAACGGGCTCGGCTATGATGGGACTCAGGAAACACATTCCCGTCGCAGTCGCTCTGGCTGTCAATCCCGACGCTCTGGGCGCCAGGAGACAGGGCGTGTCTAAGGCCATCAACATCGGGCTACTCCGGGAAAAACTTTTGCGGTTCGATCCTGCAGTTCTAGTGGACCTCGATGTGGACGCTCTCTCCGCCATTCTTACCAGCCTCATAATCGATGCAGCTCTTCCCCATGGAGTCTGTTCGCGCAAATCACCACCCTGGTTTGACAGAGACTGCTATCAAGCAAGGCATTACCTAATGCAGCTTCTGATGGCGTCTAGAGCATGCAACGTGATGAAGAACGCCTACAGCGCGTTTCGGCGAGACTACCGTCTCCTGCTGCAGATAAAGAAGGTGGCCTTCGCCGAACTACAGGAGCAACGACTGGTCCTACAGGCACAGGAGACTCCGTATTCCTACCTGAAGGGGCCGTTCAAGTTCACGAGCTGTCCCATCGCGCCCGTGAAACTTCGATCCTACTTCGAGCGTATGTTCACGAGTGCTTCCACCATCCCGGTCTCCATCCCCGCTACAACTCTTCCCGCAACCGCCTGGGAACAAGAGTTTGCGCGGTCTCTTGAGTCATCGTTCTCTGAGGACGAGGTCTCCAGCTCCATTCAGCAGCTCAAGAACAACAAGGCGTTTGGCGCTGACCGCGTGAGAAACGAGCACCTAAAGGTGGCCACCTCGCTGGTCCCCCTCTGGACAACCCTCGTCAACAAATGCCTATCCCAAGGACGCATTCCTGAAACATGGAGGGAGTGCATTTTGAAGGTGATCCCCAAGGGTAAAGGCGACCTTCTCCTTGAGTCATCATGGAGAGGGATAGCAAAGAAAAGCTGTGTGTACAAGCTGTTGTCGTCTTTGCTGTACAGGCGACTGTCCTCGTACCTGGAAGTCAGAGGGGCGCTCCCACAAGAACAACACGGCTTCAGACGGCACAAGTCAACATCCACAGCATGCGGCGAACTTCTAGATGAGATAACTTCATCGTTGCAGAAAAAGCGGCGGCCACTGCACGCCGTCTTCGTGGACCTAAAGTCCGCGTTTGACGTGGCACCTAGGGACACCGTGTTGGAGAAACTCGCCCGCTTCGGCATCGGCCGACCACTGCTCTCCCTCCTGGCATCGATTCTCCAACCCAACTCTATCGCTCTGGATGATGGAGTCTGTGAGCATCCGCCATTCCTCCAGACCACGGGGTACCCCCAGGGGGACAACCTGAGTCCCCTGCTCTTTGCTGTTCTCCTAAGCGACCTGCCCGCCCTTGTCAAGGAGCTGTATCCCATGGTGGGCATTCTTCTATATGCGGACGACATCGTCATGTTTAGTCGCATCAGGCGGGACCTCCAGGCTTCCATCAAGGTGCTGGAGAAGTACTGCGACAACAACGGCATGTGTGTGAACGCGTCGAAGACCAAGGCTGTCAAGTTCAGGGCAGGAGGCGCCCTCGCCTCTCACGATCGTCTTCGACTACGCAACTCGCCCATTGAGTATGTGAGCAACTTCTGCTACCTGGGGGTGACATTCTCCAGCAGGGGTGTGTGCTTTAGCAAGCATATCACCGAGCGCGTGTCAAAGAGCGTCGTGGCCATGGCGACGATCGGCGAGCCACAGAAGCTCTCACTGTCGACCGCCCTTCAACTCTTCCACCTCAAGGTATCTTCGGTTGCCTCCTATGGAATCGATGTCATCTGGGAGCACCTGTCGGCACATCAGCTGGACCAACTGGACAAGGTCAAAGCAACGTTCTTGAAGAGAGTCTTGGGCTTACCGCGGAACGCCCAGAACCGACTGGTGTATGCGTTGGCCGGGACAGGACCATACCTAGAGGACCTCGTGCCACGCTTCCAGCTCCGGCCCACACCTGCTCTTCAATCGTTCAGGACTACCTTCGCAGAGAAAATGCGCGAAATCCCCACGGATTTCTACCGAACTCGAGCCATGACATCCTCTGCTTGGAAGGAACCCCTGCAGAACCTCCGACATGTCATCACTCGATACGCTGTGCATGGCTTCCATCACCAGCTTTGTTCGCAAAGAGACTTTCACGAGCCGCAAGCAACCTGTATATGTAGACATTGCCTTCAGCATTGCCCCCGATATCATTTCGAGGGGTGCCAGAGCTTGGATAGCCTACGACGGTTGGCAAGGGAAAGTAACTAATTAACCATTGTTTTTAACCATTGTTTTTAAATCATATGACATGTAATATACCTTTTTGGTCAATAAATGAGAAATGATGATGATGATATATATTTATATAGCTAAAACGTGCCCTAATATGTGTGATATGTCTATACGCATTTGCCAAGCAAATGAAAAAATAGAAATGTAAATATAAAAATAAATATATATATATATATATATATATATATATATATTTACGACCAGATTAATCTAGCCATGACGACGGCCAAATGCGGCCCACATGTGTAAGTATGCTTGTATATAGTTAGACACATGCATGTATGTATGTGATGTTTGTTTCAGTGTACAAGCTTCCTCGGATTCAGGGAGACGTCGATTATGAGTTTGGTCTAATATGAGCATGTTTGGCTATTATTGACGTGTTTAGTTGGGAATGAGGCGAATTGGGGGGTAGGGGGTGGGGGCAGGGGTGTGGAGGTGGAGAACGAAAACGGGCGATTTCAAGGACTCCAGGTGCACGTGCGGTGCACGCGTGCGCTGTGTGAAGGCTGCAGGCAGGCAGACTTCAGGGTACAGGTCACCTCATGGCTGCTGGCCGTCGAGCACAAGAAGATTCAGCCGAAGGAGCCACGGAATATGCAGCATGAAGTCGTTGTTGTTGTTGTGTTGTTGTTGCTGTTGTTGTTGTTGTTGTTGTTGTTGTTGTCGAAATTGATTCGATAGTGCGACACGCGCATAGTGGGCGTCATGAGTTTCGACCACGATCACTGAATCAGTATTTGCACCAGCATCATGACCGGTAGTAATGCCATGATGACGACGAACATGAGGACAACAGCAATAACAAACAACAACACAACAACAGCAGCAGTAGCAACAACAACATCTTCGAGGAGGTTAAGAGATTGGCCGTCTACAACCGCTGTTCCGTGGTCTCGGACAATTTCTACATATACATAAATGATCGCGGACAAAGCCAAGTTGGCGCAAGGCCATTTCGGGCGGGCTTTATTTGTTCGCGGGCTTTCTCTCTCTGTCTCTCTCATTCTCGATAGTTTGCTCTCGATTTCGATATTTTTCTCGGTTTCCCTCTCAGTAGGTTTGTTCTCCTTCTCGTCCTTCGCTTCTCTGTTTGATGAGAGCAGCTGTTCGTCCACCCGAGTGGAGCTTTTAGTTGCTGCTGCTGCTAAAGTTGCTAATGTGGCGCGGCAATGCGACGCCGGGTCTGATTCGCGGTGCTCCGTGAAGGCAGGCATGCAGGCAGCTGCCGGTGTGCCTAAGGTTATTGGCGTTGGCGTTTAACGTCTTTACGAGAAGCGCGACAACCAGGTGGTGAATTGGTGCTATCTGGCTGTGCGGTTGATCGAACGAAACTTCACCCCTCGTACCCCCCGTCCTACTCCCCGTCCCCCCACCCCTTCACGATTTTTCTTCGCGAGGCACGAGGCACAAACACGAGCGCTGGCAGCCAGCCAGAAGCTAGAAGCCAGTCCCACGAATCAATCTCCATTCCGCCTCTAATTGCTTGACGATCAACGATGATGAACACATTGTTGGCGTACTCATTCGCGTTCTCGCTTCCTCGTCCGCCCTCACTCAATACACACGCCTGGCATTGGCACGGGTCCTCCTTCCTCTTCTTTTCGCCTTCTTCTTCATGTCCTCGTCCTCCTCAAGTCATTTGTCGGGCCAAAAGTTCGGCTTTTAGAGATTTCACCTAATACTAACTGTTGCTGATGGTGGCAGCCTAGGTGCGGCTACTACCAGAACAACGTTAACAAGTTGTATTCGTTTTAATAATCATCGGCAGTATCGAACATCGACTACAGCAGTCGAAGCGAGATTGTCGACGTACATCGTGGTTGTTCTTTCTAATGTTGTTGTTGTTAATGTTGTTGTTGTTATTGTTGTTGTTAATGTTGTTGTTGTTGTTATTGTTGTTGTAATTGTGTCTGTTCAATATGCTTGTTATTTTTGTTGGCTATGTTGCTGTTTGTAATAGTAGTATTGCTATTAATGATGTTGTGCATCTACTATGCTAAATTGCTATTCCAATTATTGCTAACGTTCTTGCTGCTGCTGTTGTTGTTGTTGTTGTGGTTGCTGCCGCTGCCGCCGCCGCCATTACGCATAAGCTAGCGATTCGAGTGCGGTGCAGCCTTGAGGTTCTCAAGTTAAACATGTGAGGAGCAAGTACGAAGGAATGATAATTTCCACTGGCAAATTCAACTACTCCCACGCAGCTGAAACGAGGAGTCACGACCTCTTTACGGTCGCTAAACGGTCCAAGCTCCCGGCTCAAGTCACCTTGTTCACCCATGGCAGCCCAAGCAACAGCAACAGCCACAACAAACCAGCGCACAAAAGCTACCCTCGGTCGCCTCGTTTTCGCTTGGCCATAGCTATGGCCGATATGATCATCGTGCGGTAGATATTAACAAGTTTTATCCATCTCATCGTGCCTCATCGTGGCTGATATCATCAGCAGCAGCAACAACAACAACAACAACAACACGCGATTAGTGTCGGTTATCGTCATAACTCGTGGGCAGATGAATCGGTGGTTTGTCGCGATTCGGGCTACTCTTGTGGTTATTGTTGTTACTGCTGGTGTTGTCGCTGTTATTGCAGTGATGGCCAGAATGCAAATCGTGCTATTATTGATTCGGTTCTCATGCTTTGGCCTCGTGTTTCTGATATAATTCCTCTCCATTACGGTTACCTTTGCTGATTTTAGTCATGGTGTTGCCGACCGTATTTGCTATCGTTATTACTCTCTGTCGGGACTTCACGGGGAGATCTCTTGAATGACTTGCCAAGAGCTGTGACGCCATTTTAGCAAAAAAATTAGCTAATAGCTAAATTTGACGCCAGTGACAAACAAACACTTCTGAGTTCGTGAATCTTAAGGTCAAGACAAGAAAAAACACGCTTAATTCAGCAAGCTAAACATCCTGCACCAGAATTAAAAACATTTGTTTAAGGAGGTTGTTTTCAAATTCTAGACTATCCTCCATCTCCTACGGGCTTGGAAGTTAACCGGAGGTATATCTTCAATGCACCGTGGGCCGGACATGTTAAGATATCTAGGGTTTACCCAACAGTTCTTGTGGCAGCACGGCCGCTGACTCTCAGCGGTATGGTTTATCATCTCTTCTCAATGAGCATCGCTGAAAGAAAATTCGATTAACAACAGGGACCTAACCGGCGACACCTCGGTAAGTGACAACCATAACTAGCGCACTAGTCCCTCCGCACTAGAAACAAAATAAAAGCTCTGCACCAGATAAAAGCAGCTATTCTTTGGAGCTTTGTTTAGTTAAAGTTTCAAACATTTTATTAACAAAAACGGTGTCCCGAAACCTAGTATAAATGTTAACATCGGCTTCAGCGCTATGCAGGCATATTTTCTTTTGGTGTCCTAGCTGACGATAGGCCAACATATTTTTTCAAGGTATATTGGGTAGAATTTTTTTTTGGCCTAACTAATTTCAACGCACGGTAGATTAACGCAGATTAACGTGAACCATAGATACAAGCGGAGATGCGAGAATCGTATAAGTGATGGTCCACGTTAAGGCAGACCTCAAGATGTGAAAACTTTGCAGGGAATAAATCTGTGATCGTATCGTGCTAGAGCTTATAGCAGTTGTCAAGCTCATATTTGAGGTAAAACAGACGGAATATTGTTTCAATGACTATAGCCGACGATCTGCATTGCTAGTCCTACGGTAAAGTAATCTCGAAAAGAAGACAGTACTGCGGCCACCCCTTGACAAGGCGCAAAGAGGACGACTGGATTTTAGTGGGTTTGTGAGTCTCACCCTACCGTGGCTTCAGCAACGTCGCCCGGTATACATCACGCATTTTACCAGTTAATTAGGCTAGCCACATTAAACAGGTGTGCTTCCAACTAGGGTATAGACGCTCTGCTCGAACTCGGCATTATACTCAAAGTGTATGCAATGTAATATTTATTATGTGACAACGATACATGTCATCTATGAATTTCATCAAGCGTAGGAACCCCTTATAGCTCTTTTTGGCCTGAAGGGTGAACGAACTGGGCGTTCACCTACTGTCCCGGCCTAGAAAAAATCGCCTAGAAAAATCGGAGAGAGAAGGAATCTACCGAGATTATCTGTCAAGGTTGCTTGCCCAGTTAGACCAGATGACGCCAAGCAGATCAGATGAGAATTTCCTCAAGATGCGGATTTTAAAATAGCATAATATGAAACATGCCTGAAGTGCCCGCAGATCATGTTTCGCTTTTGAGGTGAAATATTTAGGTGCATAGTATAGGGTGCGTTAGCGATGATTTTCAATAACGATCTAGTTTTTTTCCTGTTTTATATATATATATATATACATATATATTTAATAACAATATATGAATATATATATATATATATATACATATATATTTAATAACAATATATGAATATATATATATTATATATCTATATATATATATATCTCTATCTATATATCTATATATCATACTATTTAATAACAATATATGAATATATATATATATATATATATACATATATATTAATAACAATATATGAATCGCCGTATGAACGCCTAAAAATGATCGAGATTGCTGTGCTGTTCCGTGCTGTGTAGTTTTCTAATCGATTTACTTCTGCATTTTTACTAGCAATTAGCATATAGTCCGTGACACTCGTGAGCGTATATATATATTTATATATTTATTTATTTGAACATACGCTCAAGAGTATAGAGAAGAACACACACTATACATATATATATATATATATATATATAGAAGCAACCGCACGGCAAGGCAACACCGCCCTCGATTGGACTTCAAGGTATTCGGTCTTCGTGAGGAAAAAGGCAGAAAACGCAGGCGAACGGGCGGGCTGGCGGGCGGGCGTTTGGCTGCGCGGCAACTGCAGAGGTCCATCTCATCGACCCCGTATGCTGTGCTGCGGCAGTGATGTCAGCCACCGCCGGGCAGTGCATCTACATCTCCACCCACCCAGCCAGCCAGCCAGCCAGCCACTCGGTACTACGTATCGATCCACCCACACACGGAATCCACGACCATGATGACGACGACGAGGCCTGCGATGGCGAGGCCATGCGTAGAAATCATGTGGTCTTCTTCTCTCGGGTCGTTGGCTGGTGTATCTTCGAATGCCGCCGCCGCCGCCACCGTCGAACACACGTCGAAACAAATTGCTCAAAGCTGTGCCCTTCGCGCTGTGCGCTCGCTCGATGCACTCGGTTCCGTTTGACTTCGGCCAACCTACCGATTGGCCTGGCTGGCTGCTTGCCGCCTGTCTGATTGTCTGCCTAACAATTACTAACAATCATCGTTGTTGTTGTTGTTGCCTTGCTTCCTGTTTGGCCTGTGAGCGAGCGAGCGAGCGCAGACTTCATCGTTGGCATCATCGTTGGCATCATCGTTGGCTCATTCATGGTAGATGGTGGTACATGCATGGTCATCGACGGCCGTGCCGTGCCGAACCGTGCCCCATCATGCCGCCTCTACCTCCTCCTGCTCCTCCATCCCAACCACCCCCACCACCCCCACCACCGCCGCCGCAGCCGTCGTAGCAGCCATTGAAGCTCGTACAAGTCGTATGCTCGTAGGAGGAAAACCAGCGGCAGCAGAAGCAGCTTACGGTCCATGGCACCGTGAGCACTTCACCCCGCTTCTCGTGCGCGGGCGTCATGCTTAGTTGCGGAGATATCCGCAGCAGCAGCAGCAGCGCAGCAACAGCAGCAGCAGCACCGATACGGTCCGGATGGACGACAAGCGATTTTGCTCCTGCTTCTTTTTCCTCCTCATATGAGACCGTGCGGTGCGGACAGCGGCGGCGGCGGCACGCGCTCTTTACCCTTGCTAGCTTTTAGCTTCGTCGTTGTCGTCGTCGTCGTCTCGGTTTCTCCGCTGGTTAACACTCGTGTTCCTCCTGGAGAGCGACAAATTAATAGCACTAGCTGCTATAAGCAATTGCGCGAACGCTTAATGAGGATCGGGATAAGAATTAAGGCGGCGATGATCGTGATGAGGATCGTGATGACACACGTGATGATCATTCATGCGAGTTCTGTAGCTTGCAATAACTAGCCAGTCGACCAGCCGCCAACAAACCAACCAGCAACGAACCGATTGGCCGACGGCCCTACGGCCTTCAGCCTCTCCACCACCTACACGACCGAAGCCCCCCTTTACCTCACCCCCAACCCCCCCCCCCCCGCCAACTCCCGAGTCTCATTTGGTGGTATCGACGGGGGCTCTGATGCCACTACGCCAATGGCAGCATCAACAACACACAATATCTGTCCTACTTTACAGAGACGTCGGCGTTGTTCATGCTGTTCGCTGTTGTTGTTGCTGCTGTTGTTGTCGTCGTCGCTGTTGTTGTTGTTATCGCTGTTGCTGTCGACCCTGGCGGCAGACCTCGTCAAGGAGCGGCGATCCGAAGCTCACGTGCACGCGCACGCGGGTTTGCCGGTTGGCAGTGAGGTCGACGCCTCACTTGTTACTTGCGCCGCGCTCAGCCCCAGCAGCGAAGCTGCGCCCCCAGCGCAGCCCATCCGTGCTCTCCGTCTCTATCTACGTTTCTGCCGGTTCAGATTCGTTTTCGCCCCTGTCGTCCTCATAGTATCCCTTATACAGATTCTTTAAATACACGGGCCGATACATTTCTCCATATTCGTCGTGTATCTCGTCTGTCGTCTCTCCGTCAATGCGTCTGTGTGTGTGTATGTATATCTGTCTCAACCTCTGCTGCTTGCTATAGCTTTCTTCCTCGTAGCTTTTTTTTCGATTTCTGCCCGTATCTTTTCTCGTTTTTTTTGTCGAGTTACTCTTCGATTTCGCCGAGTTGTTCCGCCGCCGTTTAAGATGGTGAACGGATCAGGGGGGGGGGAGGGTAGGGCGCGTGGGTGTACAGATGGTTGGCTTTAGCCGGTAAAATTAATTATTAAAACCACCCGTGATCTGCACCGCTCTGATCCCACACGAAAGCACAAAAATAAAACAGCAACATTGCCAACAAAAGCATGAAAAAAGCATGACAACAATGTGAGCATGAATGAAAACAACAACAGCAACAACAACAACAACACAACAACAACAACAACAACAAATCACAAACAAGCCGCCGGGTAGTGCATTATATAAAGTGAAACCGCTACGGCGGCGGACGGGTCGCTGTTTCGTTACGGATCCGCCGCTCGGCCAGGTTTTGCTCTCTGTGATTTCTCGCTCAGATTCTCGACTCAGGCTGTCTGACTCCGTTGGTCAGACAGCCGACGGGACAAGTAGCCTTATTACTTTTAAATTCTTTGACAGATATTTATGGACATGCGCGTTCGTAGTGCGTACATGGATTGATACACACGAACACGCAGTAGTGCAGATATGCATAGACACCTATCGGCGAGCGACCCGCGAACGAACAACCGAAGAACCAGGCAAGGGTATAGCCTAATAGGAATAACAGCAGCAGCAGCAACAACGACAACAATAACTAATACTACAATTACAAAAACACCACAAACAAGAACAACAACACTATTACGTACTACCGTCACCGTAACCGAGACAGCATTACAGTGCGAGTCAAGCAACACGAATGCGACGCGGCCGCCGGCATCGGTCGGCACCACGATAGGTGACTTTTGTCATTCCTGTTGGTATTTTTGTTGTTGCTAATGCTGCTGTTGTTATTATTGTTTTTGTTGTTCTTGCTATTGTTGTCGTTATTGTTGTTGTTGTTGATTTTGTTGTTGTTGTTGTTGTTGTCGTTGTTAATTTTGTTGTTCTTCATCTTCGGCACGGCAATTTTCGTCTTAGCTTCGGCAGCTTGTGTCTGCTCGTTCTGCGGGGTCGCTTCCCTCCCGTTCGCGTACGTTGATTTCGTTGGTGAGCATTTCGGTCAAGCGGCGTATACCGAAATTAAGATCCATACGCGTCTATCTATACGTCCAACTATCTATCTGTTAGATGGCCGGTCCGCCATGTGTCTATCTAGCTGATTGTCAGCCTGACTGACTGCCTGTTTGTATGTCCGTCTGTCTGTCTATCTATATGTTGGCCCATGTAACCAACTGTGTATACCAAACCAACTACGCTGGCCTGCGCTGCTGGAGGACCGTGGAGGCATCATTTCGGGAGGCACCACTGCGGTGCCGGTCACTGGCGCGTGCCAGCCGCCGGGACGCCCGCGCTTTCTGGTGGCACTCGCTGAGTGAGAACCGAGCAAACGAGCGAGCCTCCCGAGAGCGGTGGACGAGACGCCCCCGCATCCGGCCGAAGGGCATCAGGAACAACAAGAAGAAGAAAAAACAGTGCCGCCTCATGATGACCACAATCATCATAATCGCGATGACGTCGCTGGCGATCATTCCCACGTGGCCCATCCCGGCGAAGCCCCATGGGCGACGGGTTACCGTCGGCCCTTGACGCCCCCACCTCTACAACTACCCCCACCACAGCCCAACCTCTTGGGTACAGGCATCTTATGTGATAGCTGGCACTGACGTTAACTTCGCGTCGTCGTCATCGTCGCCGCTCTTACCAGTTTATATTGGCAATCTTGACGTTACTACGTTCACGTAATGTATTTCATCTGTCTGCAGTTCGACGCGTATATACGTGGATTCTGCAGCTGGTTTTGCTGCAGTTGAACGTGCAGCTGCTGCTGCTGTTGCTGCAATGGGAACGGTCGTCTACGTTCGTCAACGAACTCCCGCTTTAGAACCATTTGAACCGTCACCCTTTTTGTTGTTGTTGTTGTTGTTGTTGTCGTCGTCGTTATTGTTGTTGTAATGGTGGTTGTTGTTCATTATTATAATCATGAGTTATACTGCTGCTAGTATTACTATTAGGAGCCGCAGCAGCGGCAACACCAACATAACTCCGTCGTCATTGTCATTGCCAGCACGAGTATCGTAATCAAGATCATCATCACCAGCATGATTAGCATAATAATAATAATAATTATCATTATTATTCCCACCCTCATCAGCATGATAACTACACTCAGCAGCGTCATCGTTATCACCATCATCAGCATCAATATAGTTACCTTCATTTTCATTTATCATGAGTACCACCATCTTCATTACCATGGCCAGCCCGTCATCATCAGCGTATTCATCATGATCACCGCCCTCCTCATCATGACTAATATCATCCTCACCATATGCGCCAAAGTCAACATAATCATTAGAATCATGATCACTCACATCTGCATCATCATCATGATCACTCACATCTGCATCATCATCGCCATCATCATCATGATCACTCCAATCTTCATCATCGTGATCATTCCCATCTTCATCATCATGATAACTCCCATCATCACCAATACTACAAAAATCACTCCCATTTCAAAAACATACAGTCCCCTACTCCGTCGCAATCTCCTTTTTCCTTGGCTTGCCTTCTCTTTCCCCTCCCTCTGCCCTCCTTCTTCCCTCGATCGCTAGCAACATCAAGAGACATCATTATGATCATCGTGATTAAACTAGAAACTCACTTCGATGTAATGCCAGAGTAATACCGAGCCTGGGGGGGTGGGGAGGAATCCGGGTTTAGTGGGTTTGCGAGCCTCACACTAGTCACGCAGGCTGCTAGTGGCGCATGTGCATCATGCATTCCCGAAACCTCCCAGAACAAAAAAAAACTAGAAACTGCAATAGTAGTACTGACGACGATGGTGACAACGATGGTGACGCCGCTGCTGCTGCTGCTGCTGCTGCTGTTGTCGACGCAGATGATGATGAATATAATCGTATTGGTAGGTCTGGTCGTGGTGGTGATGATGATGATGATGATAATGATTCCGTTGCCGGTTTTGTTGGTGATGGCGGCATGCTGCTGGTGACGGTGAACAAATTCTTCGTCTGTCCAAACCGAACCGACCGGTCCTTCATTCGGGCAAGGAGTGGAGGGGGGCTGTTTGGGCCCCCATTAACTTTACGGTTGTAGCTGTGAGCATGGTTGTTGGTAAGCAGCAGCAGCAGCAGCAGCAACAACAACAACAACAACAACAACAGCAGAATAGGGGGTTCGAGACATAAATGGGCGAATATAGACGGTGGTAGAGTAGTGGTGGTGGTGGTAGTGGTAATGGTCATCGGAGGCTGCCCGCAACCGCCCCCACCCCGCTATTCCTCACTTCCTTTTAGAATCATCATTATTATCATCATCATCATCATCAGTTGAAGATGTAAATGAAAATACGAGAGTAGAGAAAGCAGAAGACACGAGCAAGAAGAAGTTAGTGAGGGCAAAAGCACGATAAAGTACGATAGTAGATAAACGAGAAGAACAGAAATACAGGATGAAGATGAAGACGACACAGCGGAGAAGGAACGTCGAACGAAGAATGACGATGAGGAAGACGCAGCGCTCGAAAAACATTCCTGTCGGCTGTTTACTATCTTCGGCATCGTTTTTTTCTTGTAGCTCTTGTTATGTCTTGGTGTGCTTCTTCTTCTTCTTCTGCCTCGTCAGCAGCTTCCTCTCTGACAAGTGGGGTTAAATAATTGGGCAATGCACGACAACCAAATATAGGAAGGTAAAGGTCATTCGTACAGTGTACCAACTTATACGATGACGAAGACCCCACGACCCCGCTGACTAACAAGTACCTGCTATCTTTCTCTCTCTGAAAAGCACATCAGCGGCAAGCAAACGAGCGAGGGGAAGGAGAAGCAAAATTGAAAGGTGGATGTCGAATCATCGTACGCATCGGCTTTTGTGAGCGATTTGGCCCATCTGACCGCTTTTAGAGCCAAACTGAGCTCAACCCAGCAGCACGGGCACAATTAGTTATAGTAGTAGTAAATTCAACAACACACAAACAATTTTGCGTTCATGTTTTGGCCCCTCTTGCTTTCACTCACTCATATCTCTCTCCTCTCTCCCTTTCTGCCTCATTTCCGGTTTGTGTCTCGTTGTATTCTGTAACTATTAGTGCAAGACAGATATCGATCAAATAAAGTCAAAATCACCTTTATTCAGTCAACAGTTGTATGTGCATAAAAAATTTTCACAAGTTATTTTACATCTGGGTGTAACTGTAACATACATCAGATCCGTTGATTCTGCAGACGTCGTGGCAGAGTCTCCACGAGAAAGTGTTATCTATCACATATTCACCAAGAGCGCAAGTCACCTCCTTATTTTCAATGAAAAGCATCGCTTAAAAAATTTGCGTGCGCGGGGCGCGGAGGTCACACCAAGCCGCATCAAAAGCTGTTCGCCGGAAAGCTCGCCTGGTCGTCCCTTGCACGGACTCGTTTTCTACATTAAAGAGAACTGCCAAAAGAGATCAAAGTATTTCATTATTATTATTAGAGAGTTGTAGTACGAGTGTGTCATGTGGTGTGCAGCGCTTAGTATTTGCCATTAACTAACTACGTGATAATTAGTGGTAATTACCAACGATTATATCGAGCCGAGAACAGGACACAGATCGGGTTGCTGCAGCAATGCCTCGAATGCGGGCAATGGCGTTAGGCGAGTGAACATAGGTTACCTTTCGTGTATTTAACCAGAACTCGGTGGCCTGAGCGCCAAATACAGGCGCCGGCAATATCGAAGCGGATTGCGCGTTTCGATATTGCAGAACTAGTTATATGCTAGAAGCGCGTCATAGGAGGCGTACGCGAATGCGATAATTGTCTGAAATTTTAACAACCGCTTCCTTATCACGAAGTCTATCCATTGTTTTCAGCTTGCACATAT